>CAUYON010105908.1:0-20527 GCA_963573935.1 Arctocebus calabarensis | reverse complement strand
ATGGGTGGAGGGAGGGCAATTGGTGGGATCACACCTACGGTGCATCTTAGCAGGGTACTGGGGAAACTTATTAAATGTAGATTATCAATGTCTTTATATAGTGATCAAGAAAATGCCATGAAGGTTACCTGTAACAGTACGGTGAAAACATTTCTGAATGTTTATGAATCATGCCCTATGATTGCACCAATGTACAGAATTATGATTCAATAAAATTATAAAAGAAAAAATAAAATAAAATAAAAAAAAAGTAACTCTTTTTTTTTTTTTTTTTGAAACAGAGCCTCAAGATGTGACCCTGGCTAGAGTGCAGTGGCATCACAGCTCACAGCAACCTCCAATTCCAGGGCTCAAGCAAGTCTCCTGCCTCCACCTCCCAAGTAGTTGGGGCTACAGGCGCCTGCCACAACACCCGGCCATTTTTTGGTTGCAGCCTGTTGTTTGGTGGGCCCGGGCTGGATTCGAACTTGCCAGCTCAGATGTACGTGGCTGGCACCTTAGCCTGTTGAGCCACAGGTGCCGAGCCTCTTTTTTTTTTTTCTTCTTTTTTTTTTTTTCTTTGCAGTTTTTGGCTGGTGCCAGGTTTGAACCTGCCACCTCCAGTATGTGGGGCTGGCGCCCTACTCACTGAGTCACAGGTGCTGCCTCAAGTAACTTCATCATCTGATTGGGGTCAATATTTTACTATATCCATTGGAATGTAGAACCCAACTTATTATCGCATGGACCCCCTTTACTCTCTTAACTTTAAGATATTACAATATTGTCTTGTATATTATCTCTCCATTCATTGAAAACCTCATCAGACAATGTGATACATTTTATTTTTAGCTATCAAACTTATTTTAAAAAGCTCAAGAGGAGAAGCATTGCCTGCTCTATTTTCCTGATATTTATTTTTTCTATCATTCTTCCCTCTTTCCTGCTGTTCTGAGTTTCTCAATGATATGATTTACCTTCTATCTGAAGAACTACTTTGACAGCAGGTCTGCCATCAGTGAATTTTCTTAGTTTTTCTTCATTTAGAATGTCTCTATTTCACCTTCATTCCTGAAGGACATTTTATTTTGGGTAGATGGAGAATTCTGGATTAATGGCTCTTTTTTTTCAGCACTTGAAAAGATGTTCCACTTCTGGCTTCCAGGATTTAAAAAATATATATTTAATTGGCAACTAAAGATCGAATATATTCAAGCTGTACAACATGATGATTTGATATATATGCACTTTGTGAAAAATTCATATTCACATTGTTCCTCTGTAAATAATGTGTTGGTATTCTTTGCCTGCTTTTAAGGGTATTTTCTTTTAATTTTTAGCTTTTTAAATATGGTATATCTGGGTGTGAATTACTTTGGGTTTATTCTCTTTGGGATTTACTGAACTCTTTTAATCTGGTTTATATCTTTTACCACATTTGGGAGGTTTTTAGTTATTATTTCTTCACATTATTGTTTCTGAGTTGTACTTTTTTTGCTCCTTTTATGGCTAATAACTTCCATGTTCGATCTTTGGAATCATCCCATAGGTCCCTGAGATGCTGTTCATTTTTTTTTTTTTTGAGACAGAGTCTTACTTTCTGCCCCCCTCAACCTCCCTCTTTGTCAGTAGAGTACAGTGGCATCGTAGCTCACAGCAACCTCAAACTCTTGGGCTCAAGTAATCCTCTTGCCTCAGCCTCCCAAGTAGCTTGGACTACAGGCACCTGTCACAACACCTGGCTATTTTTAGAGACGGGGTCTCACTTTTGCTCAGACTAGTCTCGAACTCGAACTCAAGCTCAGGGGATCCACCTGCCTCAATCTCTCAGAGTGCTAGGATTAAAGGCATGAGTCGCCATGTCCAACCCTCTGTTCACTCTTTTAAATTCCCTTTCTCACTGTTGTTTAGATTGGATCATTTCTGGTAAGCTGTCCTTGATTTTACTCACTCTTTCTTCTTTTATTCTTATTCTATGATGGAGCCTATTCAGAGAATTATTTAAGTAATCATATCTATATATATATATATATTTTTTTTTTTTTTTGCTTATAAAATTTCCACTTGATTCTTCTTTGTATCCTCTCTTTCTTTGCTGAAATTTTTAATTTTTTTCCTAATAGTTTCAAGGGTACTTCCTTTTTCTTGTTGGAGCATTTCAATATTCTCTTGACATTGGTATCAGTGGTCTTTACATGTTTATGTTAACTGAGAGTTTCCTGGTTCTTCAGATGCCAAGTAATCTTGAATTGTGTCCTGGGTATTTTGAATACTACGTTATGGGACTCTGGGTTGTTTTTACATGCTGTGGAATGCTGGGTTTTTTTTTGTTGTTGTTGTTTGTTTGTTTGCTTTTTGAGCTAAAAGGCAGCCTGGTCAAGTTCAGGCTGCAGGTTCCTGCTAACCTTCTGTGAGTTGTTCAGTCTTCAAAGGTTTTGCAGTGCTGTTCAGATCTGTCCTGCATGTGCATCACCTGGTGGTTTGTGTGTACTTGGGCAATCCCAGTTCAAGTCCTTGGAATGCTGATTAGGGTTGGATTCATTCACGTGTGCCTCAAGGGGGAACCTTGGAATTCCTGAATAACTTTATAGAATCACTTTTGGAGCTTCTCCCTTTGTATAATCTCTCCAGGACTTTCTGCTCTCTCAGGCTTCCCTTTCTGTTCTACAGACAGAAGACCAGAGCTTTGTGTATGCTTCCCTGATACCTGCTTCTCATGGCTACACATGCTCACTAGTGTACCGGAGCCAAGCACCAGGAGGACAGAAAGAGAAAAAAATTCATGATACTTTCTCCTCCCTTCGGGATCAGATTTCCTTCAGTTAGAGAGGAATGTTTCCTCCCTCAGTATTTTAGTTGTCTGCAACCTGCATGGTCTGGGTGTAGAGAATGGAGGAAAATTCGATGCGTCCTCCACCTTCTCTGAGCACTTGAGGTTCCCCTTTTCACACCTTGAGGGAGGAGTGGAGGATTTATCTGAGCCTATTCTGTGCAGATGCCCACTTCCAGGTTTCAGGCTGTCCTGTATGCAGGTCACGGGAGGGAAGGCAAACTTGCTTCTGGTTGGTGGAGCTTTGCCTTCTGCCCCCATCCACTTGCTGCCCTTTATTATCAGTGTTTTCAGATAGCATCTCGGTGATCTCCTGTCTATGTTTAGTGGGTGAGACGGGCCAGGGAGGAGGTGTGGAATCAACCCCAGGTGCTTTTGAAAAATGTGAGTTTTGTTTCTGTAATTATGCAAATGAGCTCAAACCTTGGTGTTTCTTGTTAAGGACAAATTTTAAGCATCCTTGGTTATATTGGTAACTCATTGAGACAAACAAGTAGGCCAACTACTCTGCAGCTAGGGCCTGATGGAGTGGGCATACCTGTGGGTGAGAGGAGCTATGGAGGCTGCCATTCCTCTTCCCCAGTGTAGCCACTGGCAGATGGTCACTCATGCACACATGTACTCTCAGACACACACACTATCACACACTAAACACACACATTCACACACACTTACACAGACATACACATAGACCCCATGTCACACTGATGCTAACACATACACTCACACACTTAAACACGCATATATACACAAACACACATGTGCACACTTACACAAGCACACATATACATGCACATACACTGACATGCTCACATACACCTCACAGTACACATCCTTACATAGACATACACATTTAAACACACATGCACACACATATACACACCCTCCCCCAATACACACTTCCACTTGCTTATACATGCAATATACACATCATTCTCTCACATACACACACCATGCACACATACAGATATATAAACACACAAGCATACACATAGAATGCACATATATATCTGTACACATGCATAGACATACACACACTGTGAATTCATCTTAGAAAAAGTGCTACGTACTTTTAAGGTGTAGCACTTTTACCGCACAAGTGCTAACAGGTCATTTCGTGGCCTTTCTTTGAGGCTGTCACGTTGCCTGAATCCATATCACGATGGTCACCTTTGAAGTACTCTCCTTGGGAAGCTATGCTTCGACACCAGTGCCTAGTCCACTCTGCAAAGAAATTTTGGAATTCTTTTTCTGGAATGGCCATGAAAGCTGTCATTGTGTTAACCTTGATGTCCTGAGTGTCATCAAAATGTATTCTTTTCCATATTTCTCTTCTCTTTAGATAAAGAATATGTCATTGGGGTCTAGATCAGGGAAGTAGAGAAGGTGTTCCAATACAGTTCTTTGTTTACTGGTTAAAAATTTCCCTTACAGTGTCATGTACGCTGGTGCATTGTCATGATGCAAAAACATGAGGTGATGGCCACGATTTTCAGTTAATATTTTCCTATTTCTCAGTCAACATTTACTTGGTCTGCTATGCTTCTCACAGCTGGCTGATGATTTTGACACACAATTTGATGAATTTTGCAATGTTTTCATCAGTTCTGCTTCTTGCTGGCTACCCTGATCTCTCTTCTTCAGTGATGCTTTCTCTCCCCTCAGAAAAACATTAAATCCATTTGTACATTGTTGTTTTCTTTATGGCATTATCACTATAAACTTGGATTAACATGTCCCTGATTTCACTTCCACTCTTGCCAAGTGTAACAAGAAATTAACAAGTATTTGTCCCTTACTCTAATTCAAAACCTTCTTGCAATTGCATGTGAAAACACAATAGTGAATGCCACTGAGCAAAACGCTGCCACATTTTGACATGTACATAACTCCGAAACACTGATAGGCCAAGGTTATGGAACCTTACTGAGTTGTTTGTACAATACTGCCATTGTAAGTGTGCAGTGGCAAGTTTACAAACTTAATTGTGAGACCATATATGCCCATACGCATATATACCCACAAAGTACACATGTATGCACACACATATACACATGCACATAGCCACATAAATACTCATTTGTACATACAAACATACACATACCAACATACCCATACAGACGTCACACACATAAATACATCCACGTACAGTATGTATACTGCATGTATACACATATATAACACATAAACACACATCATACACACATTTAAACACACATACATAAAACATGCACACACGTATACACATGAATTACACACCTCACCTTCCTCATACATACATTTACTACACATACACATAATACACACAAACACACTTGAATACATACACAAATTTATGCATACATATACACTTGTAAACATGTACATACAAGCATATATATAGATATTCACGTATTCATATGCACACTTACACATGCATACCCACATTCAAACACACACTCCCAAACACATTCACACACATATACAATGTGACTAGGAGCGATTCCATGAAGTGCATATCAAAGATATGTGATTCTCCTTGAGGTTTATTTGTGAATCTTTCTCTAAAGTGAACATTGCAAATAATTGATAAAGGTCCACATTGGTGATTTGGCTGATTCTGGGGTCATTGAACAAGCAGCAGGTAAGCTGTGTAATAGTTTGCAGGATGTACTTGGTCAGCCAGGTGAGCATGGCAGTTGGCCATGTGCTTGAATTTGTTTACTGTGCTGATGTTTGAGGTGTTTGTGAGGAGACATTGGTTTGTCTAGTGGTAATGTCCCTGGTGAAGATATGATGCTGACAGTTCATTTTGTGGCCTTTCTTTGAGGCTCTCACATTGCCTGAATCCATATTTTCTTTCCTGAGAAGATTTAACTTCAGCGATTTGGCCACGTGTTCAGTGAGTTAGTCACACTTGGTCAACTAGGTTTTTAAAAAAAAACCCAACAGCCTACTGAGTGTTTGTTTACAGGACAAATTTGGAACTGGAAGCATGTCTGAATGGCAGATGTTAACTCTTTATATACCTGGGTAGTGGACTTTTGTCCTCAGTTCCTGGGGATGGGAGTGTAGAGGCTGCATTTGTAGACTTCTGGCTACATTGCAGGAACTAGATTTAGATGAGAGGAGACCTAAGTTGGGAACATGGTAGGAGGCTCTGCCCTGGTTCAGGGAGGAGATG
Organism: Arctocebus calabarensis; assembly: GCA_963573935.1. NCBI lineage: Eukaryota > Metazoa > Chordata > Mammalia > Primates > Lorisidae > Arctocebus > Arctocebus calabarensis. The sequence goes on along the minus strand of CAUYON010105908.1, from coordinate 14,555 downwards.
ACCAGGCCTGAAGAGAGTTGGCAGCTGGTAAGAGGGAGTAGTGGTCTGATGGATGGAGAGCTGAGAGAGACTAGAATTGAAGGAAAGAGGAAAAGGAAGTGGAATGCATTGCAGGCTTGGGCAGATTTGTTAGATGGAGGGTCCAGATCCGAGAAGGGGTGGTAGGTAGGATGCATGGTTGTGGGGAGAAGCAGGTGAGAAGCTGTCCGGTCCCACTGAGCCTAGACTGGAATTGCTCCAACAGTGGCAACTGGGTAGCTCCGGCAAGGGTGTGCCCCAGATATCCTGAGATGGGCCCATTAGGATTCTAAAGACAGATGCATTAATTACCAGGGTTACCAGTCCAAAGAAGTTATTAGAGGAGCTCATTTGCAGAGGAGGATCATAACAAACCTTAACAATGGATATTGAGAAGGGAAATGTTTTTGCCAGGTATATTCACAGTAAGAGGGTTAGTATATGGAGTTTATATGGTAGTTGAAAGACTTTGGCTCAGGGCTAGGGCTAGTTTCTCTATATTTAGCAACATTTTTGATTTTCAGTGTTTTGAAGAACAACCTAAACAACTTTATCCATGCCAGGTGCCCAGGAATGTTCAAGGTTCCCCTTGGGTTTAAGCCTGCAGGGGGGAATGCACAGCTGTTTGGGTCACAGAGCAGCCAGGACATTCTGTTTCTCATCAAGACAGAGAAAGAAAGTGGAGAATGGAGTTCCTGAGGGAACATAACTGAGCCAGTTTAGAGTGCGTGAGATGTCTAGGAAATAGTTGGCTCTCTGGGCTTGGGCCTTGGTCTATGTTGAGCTGATGAGAGATTCAGGATCTGTTGGTGTGTCAATGGCATGAGAGGATGGGTGTGTTTGGGGCACTGGGAAGAAGGGGAAGATGATAGCAAGACCTGTCCTGGGGGCACACTGAGGAAGCTGAGACTACAGAGGAAGAGGCCCAAAGAAACAGAAAATGAATCTAGAGAGAGTCATGTCCTGGAGTCAAGGGAAGACTTTCATGCAAAGAGTGAGATGACCATGCGAATGCCTTAGTGAAAGAGGAGCACCTGAGGAAGGGCTGAAGGACTGGAGCTCCCATGGGACAGAGGTGATCTCAGTAGGAGCAAGGGGTCAGTGACTGATGAATAGACTTGAAGTAAGGATGTGGACTCAGCTGGTGTGTGTGGTGGTTTTCCTAAGCCTGGCTTTGAAGAGCAAGAGAAAAAACGAGAGAATACCCAATGGGGTGAAGTCTGATTCTGGCTCCTTGAAGTCCTCTGTCAACTGCCTATGTAGACTGTTGGGGTCTCCTCACCTTCTGCTTCTGTCCATTTGCCTGTCCTAGCATGGGCACCAGGTCACCAAGGATGAGCTAGCTAAAGACAGGCAGCTGGATGCTTTATCATTTCTTTTATGAAAATAAACTTAAGGCATAAAAATAGAGCCATTTGTATTTTGGACACATATGTGTTTTAAAAAAGAATTTAATAAATACAATTCAGAGTTTCAGAAGCAGTTCGGAGTTTCTGCTGACTTCTATTGGAATATCAGAGGGGTGCTTCCAAAACAGAAAGTTTCTAGTAGATCAAATGAAATACAGTAGAATCTCTATAAGTTGACCACCCAAGGGATTAATAAACTAGTCAACATATAGAGGAGGCCAACATAAGGAACTAGGCCTAGTGTACTTATATGTATGTGTGGTGCATGTCCAGTCTATGAAAATTAGGTCAACTTAAGGAGGTGGTCAATGTAGGGAGGTGGTCAACTATGGAAAAGTAGAGTTAAAATTAGCCAGTACTGATTCCAACAGTACTATTGAATTCCATGGTCACCCATCATCATGAACAACTAACAATGCTGGATAGAATATAATAAAGTAAGATTAAGTTAATATCTGAATTTGCAAGGAACAAAAAAGAGAATTTTTTAGGTGATAGAAATGAAGATGGAATAGAAAACAACAGTATAAGTGATGAGTTGCGGTTCAGTTGTGGTGGGATTTGTGGTTCTAGGGAGCTGGGCCTGACTTAAACCACCATCTTGTAAGTAGGCAGTGAGTATGTAGGCTTGAGGGAAGTGGGACTTCTTTATAAAGCTGGGACCCTGTTAGACCCACATTATCAGGAAAAAGATAGACCAGAAAAACAATCTCCTATAGCCCAGTGGATGACAAGGAAGCTTGCTTTTCTGCCTTGGCTCAGGTAGGAAAAGTTTCCCCTACATCAGTGGTTTTCAACCTTCCTAATGCCTCCTAACGCCGTGACCCTTTAATACAGTTCCTCATGTTGTGGTGACCCCCAACCATAAAATTATTTTCATTGCTACTTCATAACTGTAATTTTGCTACTGTTATGAATTGTAATGTAAATATCTGATATGCAGGATGTGTTTTCATTGTTACAAAGGAGTCACGACCCACAGGTTGAGAACCACTGCCCTAAATAGTGGAAATCTATTTCTCACACAGAATTGAAGTTTGAATTGATAATACTCCTTGAATATGAAATTTACCCCAAAATAGGTCCCAGAACAATGATACTCCTGTATCATTGCATCTTGTAGGAGTAAATATAAAACATTCCACTTAGGAGGGATAGTTCCACCACCAGAGCTATTCTTAATTATAATAGAATAAAGAAGTCTCGATAAAGCTAAGCTTACAGTAGAAAATGTGCCTAAGCACCAGAGAAACAATCCAATATAATTAAGAGGCAGAAGATACAAAGAAGATCAGAATTAGACCCTCCAGGGACTTCAGATGATGTAGCAAAAATCTGAAAGAAAATATAAAACAAGCAAATGAAAAATGACTAAAGAGATATGTGGAACACAAAAACATAAGAAAAATATAATAAAATGCCAGGAAAAGGAATAGGCAGATTTGAAGAACCAAATAGGATTTCCTGAGATGGGAAACACCATTTGTAACTATCAATTTAGTGGAGGGGTAAATAGCAAATTAGAAATAGCTGAAGAGATAATTACTGAATTGGAACATAGACCTTAGGAGAGTACTAAGAATGAATTAAAAAGAGATGGAAAATAAGAGGTATTGAAATGCAGAGGATAGAAGCAAGTTTCAAACATGTCTAAATGGACTTCTAGAAGAGATATCTGCACTTGTGAATAATGATGTTTATTGCATCATTATTCACAATAGCCAAGATACATAGTCAACCTAAGTGTCCAAGATGAATGGATGAAGAAAATGTGATATAAATACACAGTGGTATATACTATTCAGCCTTAAGAAAAGAAATCTTGTCATTTCTCACAAGATGGATGAACCTGGAAGACACTGTACTAGTGAAAAAAGCTAGGCACATAAAGATAAATACCACATGATCTCACTTATATGTGTTATATAAAAAAGTTTAACTAACTGAAGTAGAGTAGAATGGTGGTTACCAGGGTCTTGCTTGGGGTTAGGGGTTGTTGGGAAGATGTTGGTCAAAGGAAAGTTTCATTTATAAAGAAAGAATATGTTCAAGAGATCTATTGTACAATAAGGTTACTATAGTTAATAATTATGTATTGTATTCTTGAAAATTGCTAAGAGATTAGATTTTAAGTGTTCTTACCATAAAAATGTTAAGTATGTGAAGTAATGCATATGTTACTTAGCTCAATTTAGTTATTCCACAATGTATACATACTTCAAAATAACTTGTGTACACAGTAAATATATACAATTTTTATTTATAAGTTAAAAAAGTAAATTTAAAAAGAGGATTTTAGGAGAAACTATAGATAATGAGGAAGATGCAATAAAAAAAGATCATGCAAGAATTTTTAGAAGTGATAAACAACATGAATCATAAAACTCAAATTCAAAACTCACAAGGAACCATTGAAGTGTAAAGAAAATGCATTTCCAGCTACATACATCATGGTGAAATGCAGAAGACCAAAACCAAGCAGAGATCTTTAAAACTGCCAGAGAGAAAGAAAGATTAACAGAACAACAATTATCTTTCCAGTAGATTTGTCAACAGCAATGAGGAGGACAGAAAAGAGTGTCATAATCTCTAAAGTACTGAGGGACAAAGGCTGTCAACCCAGAATTTCATACCCAGCTAAACAATAATTCAAAATGAAAGTGAAATAACACATGTTCAGGAAGTAGATTAAGAGAGCTTACCATAGAGCTTACCATAAAACCTTGCTGAAAGAATTATCAATGGATTTACTTCATAAACAAGAAAATTACATCTATGGTAACTGAATGGGTCCTAGAAGTAGCATGAAGTGAAGAAAAAGAAGTGAATTAATAAGAAACATCCGGGCTCAGCCCCCGTGACTCAGTGAGTGGGGCGTTGGCCACATACACCGAAGCTGGCAGGTTTGAGCCTGGCCTAGACCAGCTAAAAACAATGACAACTGCAACCAAAAAATAGCTGGGCATTGTGGCAGGCACCGGTAGTCCCAGCTACTTGGGAGGCTGAGGCAAGAAAGTCGCTTAAGCCCAAGAGTTTGAGGTTGCTGTGAGTGCCATGGCACGCTACCAAGGGGCGACATAGTGAGGGTCTGTCTCAAAAGAAGAAAAATAAATAAATAAAATAAGAAACATCCAATCTTAAGGCTTAGGACTTGATTACACTAATGGTAACGGGGACCTCTAGGACTTGTAGGCTGCATTAGCAGTCCTTTGTGTGACTCAGGGATATTATCCATTCTGCTGACATTACTTAAGAAATTATCTCTGAAAACACATATGCTTTGATATGCCCCTCACAAATTATGCCTTTCTTTGTGCATGTACTTATCAGATCATAGTTTGTAAACAGATGCGAGAGCCTAAATTGTAATATATACCAATCTGAAAATTGTTGGATAGGGAGGCTTCAGATTCTGAGAACTAACCTGTTCTCTGCTTTATACATCTTCTAAATATGAAGTTCTCTGTTTTGAGAAAGCAGGCTTATGGCTGAGGCATCAGAGATTTGAGGTCAAGAAGGTGGGCCTTTATTCAATTCTAGCAATTGTTATTCAATTCTAGCAATTGGATTATCTCGGACCCTGTGTGTTCCTATCTGTCCCCAGAGCCTAAGGCAGTGTTTGCCAAGGAGCAGGTGGCATGCAAGGAGGTGCAGGCTGAGGTGGGGACCAGTGCCACATTGAGTTGTCAAGTGGCCCAGGCACAGACGGAGGTGACATGGTGCGAGGATGGCAAGAAGTTGAGTTCAAGCTCAAAGATGCACATGAAGACCTTGGGCTGCACACGGCAGCTAGTGGTACAGGAGTGGGGCAATGCAGATGTAGGGAAGTACAGCTGCGAGGCTGGGGGCCAGAAGATCTCCTGCCTGGATGTGACAGGTGGGCTTCTTGGGGTCTTTCTTATGTTTTAGGATAGTTAGGGAGTTCAGGTGTCTGTGGAAGTGCCACCTAATGGCCTCTATTCTCACAAAGCTACCTCGTAATAACAGCTAGCAGGTATTATGTGCTAAGGGCCTGGATTTTGGGCAGTGCTTTTCATCTTTTTACTTTGTTAAACTTAACAGTAACCCTGTGAAGAGGAGTTCTGATCATTCCCATTTTAAGATATGGCATAGGTAAGTAACTCACCAAAAGTCATACAGCCAGAAAATTGTAAAGCCAGGATTTGGGACTGAGATTCTGGAATTATTATTTTTTTTCTGCTTGAAGAACGCTTGTCCAGAATTTATTTTGTCAGGTCTGCTGATTATACACATTCTCCCATTTTCCCCCCCCCCTTTTGCTTGTATGAAAACATACTTATTCTCCCTTCAATTCTGAGGGATATTTTATCTGGGTAACAAATTACAGTTTAGTAGCTACTTTTCCTCCCTAACATTTTAGAGAGATCATTCCATTGTGTTCTGACTTCCATGTTTTCTTTTGAAATACCAACTTGTAAGATTTATCATGAGTACTTCAAAGGTCATGTATCTTTTATTCATTCTGTTGTTTTTAAGATTTTCTTTTTGATTTTGATATTCCTTTTCCTTTGCCTTCATCCTGGTTGGGGTTGTAGAGCATCTTGAGTCTGTGGGTGTATGTCTTTCATCAGCTGTGAACTATTCTTGGCCTTTTTCTGTTTTGGTCCATCTCTCTTTCTTTCCTCTTTTAGGACTCCTATTATACTCTATTAGATCTTTTGCATTTTCTCATATGTATCATATACATCTCTCTCTGCCTCTTAATATTTTCTTTTCTTTACTTCAATCTAGATATTTTTCAAATTATCTTCCAGCTCATTTATTAATCTTCTGTTCTACCATATCTAATCAGTGGTGGTCTGCCATATCTAGTCAATATCCCTATCTGTGGTGTATTTTCTTTCAGTTATTATATTTTCAAATTTTGTAATTTTTGTTTCTGATTAATTTTTATATACTCCATAGATTTTAGGCTCTTTTTTTTTTTTAAGAGACAGTCTCACTCTGTCACCCTGAGTAGAGTGCTGTGGTGTCATAACTCACAGCAACTTCAAACTCCTGGGCTTGAGCATTCCTCTTACCTCAGCCTCCCAAGTAGCTGGGATTACAGGTGTGCGCCACTATGCCCAGCTAGTTTTTCTATTTTTAGTAGAGAAGAGTCTCTATCTTGTTTAGGCTGATCTCAAACTCCTGAGTTCAAGCAATCTACTCTCCTTGGTCTTCGAGAGTACTAGAGTGAGCCACTGCACCTGGCCTTTAGGTGTATTGAAAATTTTCTCATTTATTTTTTTCCCTTTTGTACTTATAAAAATATTAATTATGGCTGTATCTAGGTCTATTTACTATAACAACCGGATCATCTGACATTTCATTTTGTTCATGCTAATATTTACTCATGTCTTCAGCATGCCTGTGAATTTTTTTTTTTGAGACAGAGTCTCACTATGTTGCCTTTGGTAGAGTGCCATGCTGTCACAGCTCATAGCAATCACCAACCCTTGGGCTTAAGTGATTCTCTTATCTCTGTCTCCCAAGTAGCTGGGACTACAGGTGCCCATCACAACGCCTGGCTATTTTTTCTTTTTTGTTGCAGTTGTCGTTGTTTAGCTGGCCCCGGCTAGGTTTGAACCAGCTAACCTTGGTGTATGTGGCTGGTGCCCTACTCACTGAGCTATGGCATCACCATGCCTGTGAATTTTTGATTGATTATCAGACATTTGTATGAGAAAATTTGTTAACTATAGATGATGTTATCTTGCTCTAGAGGATCACTATTATTTTTTTTTTCTACTAGAGAGTTAGAGGAGCACTGACAGTTTGGATCCATTCCTGAGCTGTGCCAGCTCAAGACTACATTGCAGTTTAGTTAGGGTCCTCTATCTCTGATTGGCATCTAAGTGGAAGCAGACCACCTGGCCCCTGGCCTCCTTGGCATAGTCTTCTAAAGATTCTTGCAGAAACTTGGGGTATAGGTGGGGAACTCTTTACCAGTCGTTTCTCAGCTCAGATCTTTGTCTCTTTGTCTCTGATGCTGGAATGCCTGCTCTTGTTCTCAGAGGTTTTCTGCTTGGCTTCTTAGCCTCCTTCCCCATGCAGTTTCAGAGTTCACTGGATGTCTGGAGGGGAACATAACTGAGTGTGGAGCTCAAGTCTCTGTTCTGCTTCACTGGAGACTTGGCCCATAGGTTGAATTCTATGTATCTAGAGCTTTATCACAGTTTCTCTGGGTGTTTTCTCATCTCAGAGATTTTTTCCTGCTTGCATCCAAACAGTGTTGGCTATTCTCTGGCACTGTGCTATGTTCACAGTTTGCCTTCTTTACTCACTTCATTCCTGTTACTGCAGGGAACAGTGTTTCCCCACAGCTTTCCTCAGGGCTGTCTCTTCTGTCACATAGCACTGCATTTAATCATGGTTTCTTAGCAAGCTCTGCCCTGACCACTGAATTTAAGTTGCCAGCTGGTCTCCTCTCCCTAGCATGTCACCCTGCCTTATTTCAGAGAGCACTCACCATAGCATTGCATCCTCAGATTCATAGTTTATATACTCATTTGCCTTCTGCAATTAGTAGGTAATGTCATGAGAACAGGCACACTGTGTCAACTCACTGTACCATTCCTAGCTTCCACAATGGATGTTAGTTGTGCATGTGATAGAACAAATGAATGAATGAATGACTGCTTCAGTGGTATATAATCTCTGAAATCTTATACACCTTCCTTTGAATTTTTAAAAACATTTTAATGTGTTACTTTGAATATTTTGTGCAGACAGCCAGAATTACAATGATGTCTATGTACTTGGTATTAGTCATTAATAAAAATATTTATGTTAATTAGCACGTAATTAAAATTATTTTTCCAGTTAAAAAAACTAAATAAGGACATATTTGGAAATTTAATGTTAAGGCATCCTATAGATGCATAAATGAGCAGAGATGCAGAAACTAGTCCTATAACTGTGTGTTCATTTAAGTGGAATGGAATGTGGACAATTTAAGATAATATCAGATACTGGTTACTATGTGCAGAGCTGGAACTCTCATTGCTGGTGAGTGTGGAAGTGGGTACACCTGTTTTGGAAAGCTGGTTGGTGATATCTATGAAAGTCAAACTCAGGCCTGCCTCTGTCCCAGCCATTCCATGTACTACCAGAGGCATACAAAAAAATGTCCCTAGATGCTTTACTCATCATATCCCCAAACTGGAGACATCCCAAAGGAGACACAAGATGAAAAGAAGAACTATATTATGATACTCATTCACTGGAATCCTAGATACTGGTACAAATTATTCTTGTGGATTTTCTAGTGGTGGCGGAAGAAATAACAACAACAATAATAAACATGAGCAAACTCTTGCTACATGCCATAACATGAATATAACTTTGAAGGAAAGAAAACCGACTCCAAAGAATACATAATGTATATAATTCTATTCCTGTGAAATCAACAGAACAGGAAGAAGTGTTAATAATTTATAGTGATAGAGATCATATTGGTGGTTATATTCGGGCTGTACAAATAAATCAGCCCACTTTATATGTGAGTTATATCAGATAAAATATAGGAGAGAGTTTGCGAGGACGTACTGTGTGCCAGCTCTGGGCATACACTATTGAACCATACTGACCTGTTGTGTGACAAAAACCACAGACCCCCCAGTAGTACAGGTGCTGGCATGTCTGCTGCCACTTTCCCCAGCCTTCAAATTGCTTCTGAATGGGGGAATCCCCAGAATGTACTCTTGAGGCTCCATGATAGGAGATGTGTTTGTGAACACAGGTCTAGCACCCCACTGGATGCGTGTTGCCAGTGACATCAAGGATAGAATTTACTGAACCCTGAGGCTTCAGTCACTGTGAAATGGGGTAGCCCCAGCTTTGTGTCTCTAATGTCACAGGTTTCTCCCTGTTTGTTTCCAGAACCCAAGTTGGTGTTTGCCAAGGATCAGCCTGCCCACAGGGCGGTGCAGGCTGAGGCAGGAGCTAGAGCCACCCTGAGCTGTGAGGTGACCCAGGCCCAGACGGAGATGACATGGTACAAGGATGGGAAGAAACTGAGCTCCAGTTCCAAAGTGCACATGGAGGCAAAGGGGAACCAGAGGCAGCTGGTGTTGCAGCAGGTGGGCAAGGCGGATGCCGGGGAGTACAGCTGTGAGGCCGCGGGCCAGAAGGTCTCTTTCCACTTGGATGTCACAGGTGGGTCCTCTGAGGACACTATGTTAGCCTTGTTTGAAGCCACTGGTGTGACCAGCTGCCAGCCCTGGTGCACATGGCCTGCTTTTCAGCACACTTCTAATCTTTTATCTTTCATCCTCCCAATTCATGTTTTTATAACTTCCAGGACAAGGGAGGCTGGGTGGAAAGGGTGTGTACAGAGGGAGGCCTGTCTTGTGGCACCTGAGAAGTGTTTCCACGCAGGCATGTTCAGTCTCACATTCCTGGTGTCTGCACAGAGCCTTCCTGGTATTTCTTGGTGTCCTGGGAGTGACTCTTCCAGGCTCTGTGGGCTGAGGTAGACCTAGTGCCTCTCTCTGGGGATATGTGGATTTACTTCTGTGGATATTCTGTTAGCTACCAGGTACCTAACCCTGCATCGTGTGGTGGTTCTCTCTAGTGAGAGAGCTTTGAACTTCATTCAGCTGGGATTGAGAGAATTTTCAGCCACCCAATCATACATAGAATTATCTCCAAACAGAAGTGTACTGTGGGTTATTCAAGTTTTAGGTGTCATGGAACACTTTTCTTATAGAAGTTATCTGTGCACCTATAGGTAGCAAAATCCGGATCTATGTTTTGTTGCAGTTTCTATGTACAGCATAAATTGGTAGATATAGGCAATAATTGTTTTGTAGAAAATCTTATTTTTCTTTGTGTTCAGTTAGAATTTGCTGTTTCAGTTCATTTATAAATTTACAAATAAATTATAGATTTGATTTATAAATTTAGAAAAGGAAAAGAATGAGTCATTACTGCTATATCACCATGCTTTGAAAAAGTTGAAATTAAAAAAAAAAAAAAAGAAAAAACTGAGATACTGTACTAGCAGCCCCTAGTGACAGTATTTATTTAATAGCATTTCCTAGTAATTAGTTTGTCCCTGTATCTCAACCTGTAGGTGCATATCACCATGCCCAGATAACTTCTTCTGTTTGGTTAGGATGGGGTCTTGGTCTTGCTCAGGCTGGTTTCAAACTCCTGACCTCATGCAATCTTCCTGCCTCATGCTAGGATTACAGATGTGAATCACCACACCTGGCCATGACCTAAAATTCTTAACAAATTACTGACTGTGTGGGGTGGCTCACACCCTTAATCCCAGCACTTTGGGTGACTGAGGCAGTAAGTCTTGGGAGTTCAAGGCAGCATTGAGCTGTGATGATACCACTGCACTCCAGCTGAGGTGACAGGACAAGACTATTTTCTCGAAAAAAATGTTTGTTTGTTTGTTTTCTGTTTTTTTGGCTTTTTTAAGATAGAGTCTCATTGTTGCCCTGAGTAAAGTGCAATGGCGTCATAGCTCACTGCAACCTCAAACTCTTGGGCTCAAGCGATCCTCTTGCCTCAGCCTCCCTACTAGCTGGGACTACAGTTGTCCACAATGACGCCCTGCTATTTTGTCTATTTTTAGTAGAGACAGGGTCTTGCTCTTGCTCAGGCTGGTCTTGAACTCCTATGCTCAAACAATCCACCTGCCTTGGCCTCCCCTGAACTTAAAAAACAAATTCTATGTATGGCACACCTCTTGGGGGCAGGACACAATTATAACCTACTTCTTTGTACCCTCAAATTAACCTGAAACAATCATAAAAAAATTTTTTTAAATTCTTCAATTATAAAGAGTTCTTCTTTAATTTGGTAAATGGTATTGCAGACTAGCTAGCTAATTGTACTGAATGTTAAACCTTGAATTGTGAGTAACAAAAGGAAGCGGACTGTCACCATTTCCATTTAACACTCTACAGTGCAGTTAGGAGGTTAAATGAAATAAAGCATGTAAAAATTTGAAAAAACAAAAGATGATCTTATTTATCCAAAGGATAAATTATTAGACTTAGTAAGAGAATTGAGAAAGATTAACATTTAGACAATCAATGTAGAGAATATACTTATGTATAGATATGAGCTGTTTATTTCTTTTTCTTTTCTTTTCTTTTTTTTTTTTCTGAGACAGAGTCTCACTTGGTCACCCTTGGTAGAGTGCTGTGGCATCTTAGCTCACAGCAATCTTAAACTCTTGGGTTCAAGTTATTCTCTTGCCTCAGCCTCTTGAGGTGCCTGCCACAGCACCTGGCTATTTTTTAGAGATTGGTCTCACTCTGGCTCAGGCTTGAATCTGTGAGCTGAGGCATTCCACTTACCTTAGCCTCCCAAGTACTGGGATTACAGGCATGAGCCACCAAGCCCAGCATGAGCTGTGTATTTCTTTCTTTCTTTTTTTTTTTTTTTTCTGAGACAGAGCCTCAGGCTTTCACCCTGGATAGAGTGCTATGGCATCACAGTTCACAGCAACCTCCAATTCGTGGGCTCAAGTGAGTCTCCTGCCTCTGCCTCCCAAGCAGCTGGGACCACAGGCGCCTGCCACAACGCCTGGCCTTTTTTTTTGGTTGCAGCCGTCATTGTTGTTTGGTGGGCCCAGGCTGGATTCGAACACACCAGCTCAGATGTACGTGGCTGGCGCCCTAGCCCGCTGAGCCACAGGTGCCGAGCCAGCTGTGTATTTCTTATCTAAAGTGCTTAGGACCAATAGTGTTCTGGATTTTGGCTCTCTAATCACTTCAAATCCCCAAAGCCGAAATCTGTAATGCTCTAATGGGAATTTCCTTTGAGTGCTCAGAGAGTTTCAGATTTTGGAGCATTTTGGATTTGGGATTTTTGAATTTGGGATACTGAACGTGTGCTACCCACAAACAGATGGAAAAGGAAATCTTAAAGGATTTACATTTGCATCAAACAAATCACAATTCTAAATCTAATAAAAGGCGCTTAGATGGTCTGAAGGGTGGGGGAAATTATGAAGTATTTTTGTTTACAAATTTTGAGATACAGTAAAGAATATGTAAATAAACAGATAGAAATCCATGGGAGAATCAAGGACTTTCAATCCCCAGAAAATACAAACAAATGTTCCATTTTTGTAAAATTGATAAGCTGACTTTAAAAGCATGTACAACCAATGTGCTCTGCAAGAAGAGCACAGGGTGAGCGTTTGCTGTCCAAGATGTTGGGTCTTTGATAAACCTACAGCTGTTCAGACAATGGTGTGTCTAGGCAGGGATAGAAGAGACCAGAGAAACAGAGTGATGACCTCAGACATAGATTTGTGCATGAATAGATGGTCCTCATTCACACCTCTCCATTTTTTCCATTTTTTGTGAAACTATTGTAGGAAGTGAAGACTGCATGATCTTTTCACAAGTATTTGTGCCCTTTCACCATATGAAAATAAATTAGGCCAGTAACTCAATGACACACAACGTTGACTCTACTTGGTTTAGCGACCTCAAAGTAGAGTGGAACCATAAAACTCTTAGATGATAAGATAGGTATTTTTAATGACTTCACAGTAAGGAACGATTTTCTAAACAGAACACCTACCACAATGAAACAAAGTTGATATATTTTACTACATTAAAATTAAAAACTTCAGTTTATCAGAAGATATCATAAGAAAGTTAAATAGCAGGTGGCACAGAAAAGGAAAATATTTTCACCATGCCAATGGTTGGTGCATTAGAATTTCAATACATAAAGAGGTTCTAAAGTGAATGTATAAAAGGATCACTATAAAGGGTCACTATTCAAGTATTTTGATCAAAATACTTGAATAGTGACCCCACAGAGCCAAAACTAATGGCCAAAACTTTATAAAAGATCATGAGCTTTGTCAATCATCAAGGCAATGAAAAAGAAAGCTACAGGGATGTACAACTACAGACCCAGCAGCTGACACTGCTTAGCAAAGGCAGGAGCAGCAGCCTCAGGACTTTGGGCCCTGCAGGGAGAAAGTGCCCTGCATAGCTCCCCTGGGGAGACTTGGCACCAGCAGTGAGGGCCAGTGCGCAGGTGTGCAGGTGTCAGCACCACAGTCCCTGACCTGAGGGAGCCCAGGCAGAGGGACAGAGTGACAATATCTCACCTGGAACAGTCCCAAGAAGCAGGGAAGATGGATGGATAAATTGTGACTTGTGCTGAGAGGAGGTGTGGCTTCTCCAGACCACTGGGCTGGTGCAGAACCTGGAGAAATTCCTGTGCCTCCCATCTAGACCATCTTTCCCTGGTGCTGCCTCCCTGACCTAGATGGTTATGTTCACCTCTACATCCCTTCCTTTCCCAGAGCCAAAAATGGTGTTTGCCAAGGAGCAACCAAAACGCAGTCAGGTGCAGGCTGAGGCAGGGGCCAATGCCACACTGAGCTGTGAGGTGGCCCAGGCCCAGACGGAGGTGACATGGTACAAGGATGGGAAGAAGCTGAGCTCCAGCTCCAAAGTGCGTGTGGAGGCAAAGGGGAGCCAGAGGCGACTGGTGGTGCAGCAGGCGGGCAAGGCGGACGCTGGGGAGTACAGCTGTGAGGCTGGGGGCCAGAAAGTCTGCTTCCACCTGGATGTCACAGGTAGGTGCCAGGGTTGGGGATAAGGGGTGGGGATCCTTTGTGCCAGGTGTAAAACTCTGGGGGAGGCTACCTTTGGGCTGCCTGAGGCGTAGTGAAGCCCTGGCACCCTGCGTCCCTCTGCCTGCCCATACCTGTGCCATGGGCCCTCTTGGTAATCAACAAATTTCCATCTGTCATTCCCTCCTTGTACTTTCCCTTCACCCTGTCCAGCTTGTCACTTAGCCTGGGCATAGGAAGCCACATACTGCTCAGCCTCTTCTCTCCTGAGGACCCTGCCTGACACTCAGCTCTCTCCTGATTGGCCCCTACTGGTACTGAGATCTGCCCTGATTGGCTCACACTGACACTCAGCTCTCTCTGTTTAACTTTGCAAGGCACTCAGCTATGTCCTGATTGGCCCACACTGGCACACGGTTCTCTCCTGATTGGCCCCTACTGGTACTGAGCTCTGCCCTGATTGGCCCACACTGGCACATAGTTCTCTCCTGATTGGCCCCCTGGTACTGGTACTCAGATCTTTCTTGATAGGCTACACTGGCACTTGGCTCTCTTAC
>CAUYON010105907.1:0-12916 GCA_963573935.1 Arctocebus calabarensis | reverse complement strand
TTTTTTTGGTGGGGGTTGGGTGGTCTCCCTGGCCACTAATCCCCGGGGCCCCGTTGGGGTTTGGTCCCAAAAAAAAAAAAAAAAAAAAAAAAAGAATTGATGGAGTTCTGAGAATTTGCATATTAAGTTTTTTTTTTTTTTAGACAGTCTCACCATGTCACTCTCGGTAGAGAGAGCTGTGGTGTCACAACCCACAGCAACTTCAAACACTTGGGCTTAAGGGATTCTCTTGCCTCACCCTTCCAAGTAGCTGTGACTACAGGTGCCCTCCACAATGCCCTGCTATTTTTTTTTTTTTTTTTTTTTTTATTGTTGGGGATTCAGTGAGGGTCCAAGAAACCAGGTTACACTGATTGCATTTGTTAGGTAAAGTCCCTTTTACAATCATGTTTTGTCCCCAAAAGGTGTGGCACACATCAAGACCCCACCCCCCTCGCCCCTTCCCTTTCTCTGCTCTTCCTTTCCCCACCCCTCCCTCATTCTTTCTCTGCTCTCCCCTTCCCTCACCCCCACTGTGTCATTAATTGGCCTCATATCAAAATTGAGTATGCCCTGCTATTTTTTGGTTGTAGATGTCATTGTTGTTTTAGCTTGCCTGGGCCAAGTTTGATCCTGCCAGCCTTGGTGCGTGTGGTTGGTGCTGTAACCCCTGTGCTATGGGCACTGAGCCTTTTTGTTTTTGTTTTTTTTTAAAGAGTCAAGGTTTCATTATGTTGTCCAGTGTATTCCTGCACTTAAGAGACCCTCCTGAGTAGCTGACTATAGGTGTATGCTTTCATGCTTTGTTTTTTCTAATCTAATAAATGACTTTAAACTTAGAGATCTAATTTTTACCAATTCTTTATATTAGCATTGTTAAACACTTAACGTTTGTTTTGTGAAGTAGTATGTCTGAATTGAAAGTGAATTATCTTTATTAATATCCAAACAGAATTAACCTTGACTCTTATAAATTCCACTTTAAAAAGCATGGCACTTCCTGTTCCTCTGTGGTAGACTCTTTTTTTTTTTTTTTTTGAGACAGAGCCTCAAGCTGTCACCCTGGGTGGAGTGCCGTGGCATCACAGCTCACAGCAACCTCCAACTCCTGGGTTCAAACAAGTCTCCTGCCTCTGCCTCCCAAGCAGCTGGGACTACAGGCGCCCGCCACAAGGCCCGGCCATTTTTTGGTTGCAGCCGTCATTGTTTGGCAGGCCCAGGCTGGATTCGAACCCACCAGCTCAGGTGTACGTGGCTGGCGCCCCAACTCATTGAGCCACAGGCGCCGAGCCGTCTGTGGTAGACTCTTATGAATGCAGATTCATTCTCCTTTACTATTGCCATGCAAGTCATTTGAAGGAAGATTGCCCTGGGATGCCTTTCCCATTATCCAGAGATTGAGAAACTGTATTTCAGAACACTCAGAAATTTTTTTTTTAAGTAAAAGAATGACTATGGGAGTTGTGGTGGGCGCCTGTAGTCCCAGCTACTTGTGAGGCGGAGGCAAGAGACTTGCTTGAGCCCAGGAATTGGAGGTTGCTGTGAGCTGTGATGCCACAGCACTCTATTCAGGATGACAGCTTGAGGCTCTGTCTCAAAAAAAAAAGAACAGGAATGCCTTTCTAAAGGATTATAAGCAAGTTAAGGATGCCTTAAGAGTAGAAATTCCTCATTAGAAATAAAATTTTTCATTTAAGCAATTAACACATTAAAAATCTTTAGTAGGGTACTTCTGAAAATGTTGGAGTTTTTTGGTCTTTTTAGCATTTTCACTTGTGACATAAATTTATTTAAAGTGTTTTTTTTTTTTTTTGAGGCAGAGTCTCACTTTGTTGCCCTAGGTAGAGTGTGGTGATGTCATAGCTCACAGCAACCTCAAACTCTTGGGATCAAGTAATTCTCTTGCCTCAGCCTCCCGAGTAGCTGGGTCTACAGGCGCCCTCCACAATGCCTGGCTATTTTTAGAGACAGGTTTCTCTCTTACTCAGGCTGATCTTGAACCAGTGAGCTCAGGCAATCCACTGGCTTTGGTCTCCTATAGTACTAGCGTTACAGGTGTGAGCCACTGCCCCCAGCCTCTTTGGAATCTTTATTGTTTAAAACTTTGACTTTCCATTTTGATAACTGGTTTAAAACAAACAAACAAACAAACAAAAAACCTGCCACGACCCTTGAGGTCATTGTTCTCAAGATGTTAATTTAAAGACTTAGTATAGTGGAATCATAACATTGAAGGCAATATTTACCTTCAAAACATGAGAATCATTTTTATAATTTAACATTGTCCAGGTAAGGTCATCCAGCCCAGTCACATTTGTGTGAGAGCCCACATGCCTATATTTAGTCTTTCCAGGTGGCTTATAATTAGATTAGCCCGTTGTGCTGCTTGCTTTCTGGTTGATGGAAGTTGGGGAGAACGAAGGAAGTACAAAGGCTTGAATTTGGCAGGCTCTTTACCGGATATCTATTTTAACCCCTATTGAAGTTAATTTACATGAAGCCCAGCTGTGTATGAATTGTTTTAAATTTAAAGTTTAGTCTTATTGCCTGGGATAAGAGTGTCAGCACTTACTGAATTTATGATCTTGCTTTCTGGACCCCCTGACAGCTAATAGTTCCGTTGCCATCCGATAACAGGATACAGCTGGTGGCAAAACTATCACCTGTGGAATGGCTATTGGGAGTTTTCTTCTCCATATACATGTTTGCAAAGCAGCAGAAACCATTTTTGCAGGAAACCACGAGCCTGTGTTAGACACCAAAAGAGAATTGAAATAACATGTACATGTGTTCCTCTCTCCAGAGCTACCAACCATCATGTGGGTTCTTAAGTATAGTGTTAAGCAGCTCTTTGTCCTCCCCTTAGCACTGAGGTTGTCTAGTTAGATGATGTTGAGTTCTCCCACTGTGGTCCCCTATTATCTGGCAGATTAAGCAAATTGCTTCAGTCTGGATTTCTTAACACTTGGCAAAGATTCATACCTACTGTCTTTAATGAGCTACTAGAATAACCTTCTGGAGCTAGACTGATCTCAGTCCTTGTTTTTTTTGTTTTTTGGGGTTTTTTTTGATAGATTGATTTTTGTACTGATACCTACAACTGTGGATCTCTTGCTATAGTGCATAAAAGCTGCTGATTAGTTTCTCTATTTCTGATGTTCAAGGCAAACTAATCCTTTAGTATTTATTGTGGGCTCAGCACAGTGCCAGTGCTGTTGCATGAGTGGAGGGGTGCTATAAAAGATGTCCGCAATGCAGTAGATTAGAATAGACAAGTTGGGGAGAAATCAAGCATAGAAATGAAAGAGAAAACAATAAAATACAGCGTATGACTTATTGCTGTTAGTGTGGGTTAGATTCTCAGCAGTAATCCTATTATCAGAATCAGCAGGGGTGGAGTCATTAGCATGAGCAAAGACAGGACTGGACTGAGCATGCTGCATGCAGACCATGAGCAGTGTCTGCTGGAAGGTTTGGGGTTGGTAAGGGGAGTGCTAAGTAAGGCCATGTAGATAGTAGGGGACCCCGAGCACTATTTGTAGGCACCGTGGGCTAGTGGGGGGAGTGTGGATGGCTTCTGGGAGCTGAACAGTAATAAATAGTATATGCAGTAGAGCACCATATAGTATATAATATAATAAATAGTATATGCACCATATCTGATGGGATCTATGTTGTCCTTAGCATTACTCTTTATCTAGAATTAGGGATCACCATAGTAATTAGGATGGTCAAAGAGACTTGGGAGTTGAATGAGATGGGAATTTTGTGCCATGGAAGTTTGTCATGTAATTCATACCAGAAAATAAGAACAGTAACTTCATTTATTGAATATTTTCCTTCCTTCCTTCCTTCCTTCTTCAGGTTCAGCTTTATTTTTTTAACTTTTTTTATTTAAATAAGGAGATATTGAGTATTTTCTTATCGCCTACTACTGTGTTGAACATGTTAGACACAGCTTTTATTCTTATTTATCTTCAGTTTATACAGAGAAAAAATATAGCCTGGCAGTTAAGTAACTTGTTCAAGATAACATAGCCAATGGGTGCCAGTTACAACTCGCGTCTAAATCTTTTTGTCTTCGTTTCTGAATTATATTGTTGTTCTCTCTCAGAAAATGAGATCATTCCATACATTCTTTTATTAGGAGTTGTTAAAAAAATTCTTAAATGCTGGAAGGTTGTCTCCAATTAAGATGAGGACTCTGCAATCATCCTTTTAATATTCATTATTTATCAAAGTGGCTTACCTGTAGTTGGTATAAAATAAATATACTTAATTTTTATAGAGGAAATTTAGAGAGCTTAATCCCTGTGCTGGCCTGGCCATGTGTGTCTGTAGATACTACATGTAGGCATATGGGCCCCAGGGTGCAGATTTCATTTTCAATCCTTAGAGGTTGGAAACTAGTCTAGAAGAACTAAGATGGGTAAAATGTGTCCCTGAAACTGGGATCACGTTTTATTTTTATACTTTTTTTTCCCTTTCTGAAGGAATGGAAGGTTACTGTTTTAGTGCCGTGCCCTAGAACTCCCTAAAGAAAAGGTGTTGGTATCCCACAAGAACCTTTGGGTGCTACAAAATGAAAATAGTCTTTTAGGAAGGTTGAGTCAGAGGTGCATAGAAAGATTTTCTCAGGGTGATAAGGTCCTGGTCCTTAAGTCTACAAGCAGAGGCAGGCAGATTGGCAATGAGTCCTTCTTGGGGAAGGAGGATGATCTGGGCTGCTTCTGATCCCCTTCCATTTACAAAGTCCTGTGACAGATGGGATTTGGCTAGGGATTGGGGTTGGGGACTCTAGTCTCTGGACAAACTGAGAGTCAGCCGTGGCTTGCTGACCTCAGGGAAGCTCCAGTGGGGTCTGGCCTGGGCTTTTTGGTTATGACCTCAACAGGTACTTGCTGTTGAGGTACTTGATGTACTTTGCATCATTACAAACTTTTGCAGTGCTACTTTTTATGCATCTTTGACCCTGCAGTTGTGAATGAACAGTGTAGAGCTATGCTGCAGTGCTTTGCATATTTCTTCTCTCTCCCTTCCTTAGCTGCTGAGGCTGTGCAGCCTTGTCACATGGGAACTGGCCTGAGCACCGCTGCTTGCTCCTCTCACTCCTTTGTGTGATTCTCAGCAGTTCACTGTGCCCTCATGTCCCCTGCACACTGTTCCTTCTGCTGTGTGCTTTGGTGAAACTTGCCTCATGGTTTGTTTCCTCCAGTCATCTGTCTGTCTCCCTACCCTTCTATAGAGTTCATTGCTTCTTCCTGATCCTGGTTACATTTTTATTATTGCACATATGGTACTATAATATAATTATCTTCTTACATGTATATGTTTCTTTTAGCACTAAATTGGTAGGGATCATGTATTATTTATCTCTAAAGCTCAGTAACTAGCTTAGTACATCGAAGATTCCAGAGGCTCAGAAAGATGAGATGATTATCTGTAATCATTGAGTCTTTATGTGCCAGGCATCTAATCATAAATGTATGTAAGGAAAAGGAGGCCCTAAGCACTGAAAAGATTATGGTATACTCTCCCATATGAATTTCAGAGTAAACTCTAAAGATGAATGTAAGGACATTTCTTTTACTGTTTTAAGTTACTATTTTATTATCATGGTAAGAGTTGTGATTTTTTTAAATTCCATAATTACTTTCGTTTTTGTTTTTTTTTTGAGGCAGAGTCTCAAGCTATTGCCTTTGGTAGAGTGCTGTGGCATCACAGCTCACAGCAACCTCAAACTCCTGGGCTTCAGCGATTCTCTTGCCTCAGCCTCCCAAGTAGCTGGGACTACAGGTGCCCACCACAATGCCTGGTTATGTTTTGGTTGTAGTTGTCATTGTTATTTGGCAGGCCTAGGCTGGGTTTGAACCCACCAGCTTTGGTGTATGTGGCTGGCGCACTAGCCGCTGAACTACAAGTGCCTAGCCTACTTTGATTTTTTTTGTTTGTATGTGTCTTCCCTAAACCCAGGATCATTGTCTGTTAGTGATCCAGCATTGATAAGTATTTTCTTTTTTTTTTCTTTTGTAACGCTGTGGTGTTTTCATTTTACTGGTATTATCCTGTGTTGGACTTTTCATCTCCTTCATGTCCTGCCTGAACATGGTCCCCATCCTCTGGGTAGTCCCCACCCCGGCCCCCAGTTTGTGATTAGTGCTTTGCTAATTTTCTTGGTGGTCTCCTGATTTGGATTCTGTCTGGTGGTGGTGGGAGCAAGAACTTATCTGCATTATGTAACAAGGCTTTCAGCTGATAATGTGCTCTTAAGTTTTGAGAATCATTGCTTCAAGCTAACTGCTCAGTTATTACTTAATGCAGCAATAAACAGACGTAAAGCATTCATAAGCCTCTTGGAAGTCTTAGTGCCTTATTCAGGAAATACATTTGGTCCATGTAGTACTTAACTTTTTGGGTAGAATTTGGCATCTTTAATAGGAAAAACCTCATCTTTTTCTGTTGTTCAGAGTTCCTACACCTACCCCAGCCTCCCACTCAGTACATAAGGTTATATCTACCAGCCCACAATCCTACAGAATGAAGAGTCTTTAGATAGCCTTTCCTTGAGTAAGAGCTGAACTTTGACTCTTTCACAGAATCCAGAGCACGCATTGTCATTTCCATGTTAACTCTCAACAGTAAATTTTTGTGGGTTTTGAGGGATTGTAGCAGGATCCCTGACCATGGAAATTCATTTGAAGCACAGTCTGCCATTGAAGTGCCTGCAGGTAAAAACCATCTGTTCACACTTGGCTGAATCGCCCTGCAACTTCCCTTTCCCTACCTGGACTAGGGGTACGGGGGTGTGTGTGTATGTGTGGGGATGGCTTGCACATCTTTTTATCTGGATCTTGAAGCTTTCCTATTGAGAAGGACCAAAAAATGATGTCAACTGAAGTGACAGGTTTGTCAGATCTCAGCAGCTGGTCTGTAGGAAAAGAGCTGGAAGCTGCAGCTACAGAGGGTTTACATTTTCTAGTTTAATTACCTGCTATGATGTTGGGCCTGTGATTCTCCACACCCCCACCCCCCCACCCCCTTTGAGGGGCATGTCTTTAATGGCAGAGCACCTGTTAAAGACTAATCTGGTATAATGTGTAGATATGGCTAAAGAATAGTGGATTTGATTTATCTTATACATATGGGTGCAGACATATTGTCTTTATTGGTTCTGGAATACTTTAGTAAAGATTGTAGATTTTAGTTTTGCACATTTAGGAAAAAGTATCTTTTCACTCATTTCCAGTCCATTGTAATAGCTGAACTAGGAGACTGAAAACAGATGTGCTGTGTATAATGTTTTCTTCCTGATTATAAAAGTAGTATCTGTTTGTTTGTTTGAATAGTTATGATTAAGAAGCATTATTCAGGAATGAAAATTCCCTGTAATTCCCAGAGATATACACTTAACATTTCATTATTTATTACTCCAGATTCTTTCTATGGTTATTGTGTTATATTTTAGAATTTTAACTTACCCATCAACATTTTTTTTGTTCCTTTTTTTGTAGAGACACAGTCTCACTTTATTGCCCTCGGTAGAGTGCCATGGCGTCACACAGATCACAGCAACCTCCAACTCCTGGGCTCAGGCGATTCTCCTGCCTCAGCCTCCTGAGTAGCTGGGATTATAGGTGCCCGCCACAACCCCTGGCTATTTTTTTGTTGTTGCAGTTTGGTCGGGGCTGGATTTGAATCTGCCACCCTCGGTATATGGGGCCGGCGCCCTACCCACTGAGCCATAGGTGCCACCCCCCACCCCAATCAACATATTTTAAGAAGTTGTCAGAAGGGCATCTATGGGTACCTGAAGCCATGGTACTTTATGGATTTCAAAGTGTGTTGTCACTGGGTAGTCTTCAGTGAGATGGGAACTCTGCAAGAGGACGAGACAGTGGCTTCTACCATGGGCCTGGCAATGTACTTAGGAACTTTGCTAGGATTATCTCTGTTAATCCTTCCACTAATTTATAGTACTATACCTATAGTATAGGCAAGCATTATTATTATTATTATTTTTTGTAGAGACAGAGTCTCACTTTATCACCCTGGGTAGAGTGCCATGGTGTCACACAGCTCACAGCAACCTCCAGCTCCTGGGCTTAGGCAATTCTCTTGCCTCAGCCTCCCGAGTAGCTGGGACAACAGGTGCCCGCCACAACGCCTGGCTATTTTTCTGTTTTTTTGCAGTTCGGCCGAGGCTGGATTTGAACCCTCCACCTTCGGTATATGGGGCTAGCACCCTACTCAATGAGCCACATGTGCCGCCCGGCAAGCATTATTATTATTATTATTATTATTATTTTTTTGAGACAGGGTCTCACTATGCCATCCTCAATAGGGTACTATGATGTCACAGCTCACAGCAACCTCAAACTCTTGGGCTTAAGCGATTCTTTTGCCTCAGCCTTCTGAGTAGCTGGGACTACAGGCGCCTGCCACAATGCCTGGCTATGTTTTGGTTGCAGTTGTCATTGTTGTTTAATAGGCCTGGGTTGGGCTTGAGCCCGCTAGCTTCGGTGTATGTGGCTGGCGCCCTACTCACTGAGCTACAGGCACTGAACCTAGGCAAGCATTATTATTATTTTTTTTTCTGTTTATCAAAATCTATTGTAATTTTAGTTGGTAGAGATAAAATTTTAAACTTTGTTAGGCGAATACTTGCTTTCTATAAATTCAGTATATATTTTCTTTCACAATAATAAAGTAAAAATATCTACATGTACACAGCACTAACAGCTCTGATGTATTCTGTGGAAGGTTAACTTACAGCATTTCAAGTCACAATATGCTGATTTTTAAAAACTGAATACATTCCCTTCTTTTTTAAACATTAGTAACCTAGGCAAGCATTATTATACTGTTTTTATAAATAAGTAGATGAGATTCAGACAAGTTGAGTGACTTGCTCAAGGTAATACAGTTATTCTGTAGCAGATTTCGGATTTAATTTGATTTCTTGTTTAAATAATATTATACAGCACCCTATTAACATTCCTATAGTGAGCTGTCGTTTTTTCTTTTTAGTTAAAACATCTGTGAGACATAATAAGCTATTGAATGGGGACATAACTGCTTCTTTGGCTGTTTTAGTATCTATGATTTTCTTAGTATCTAGTCAGGGATTGGCATGTAATTGCCTGTTAGCTTATTCTACCATGCTGCTTTTTTTTACAAATAAAGTTTTATTGAAACAACCATACCCACTCATTTCCATATTGTTTAACAGAGACCTGCAAAATTTACTTTGCCATCTGGCTCTTTACAGAAACTGCTGTATGCTGCTGGGATACCAGTTTTAATTTAGGTGTGATCATTTTAGTAGCTGCTAAGGTTTTGCATTCGTTTGCTCAGGCATACTGGCTTGTGGAATTGCTTTCTGTTCCCTGCTTCTCCCCAGAGGAGTCATACAGCTGTATAACTTCATGCCTGAGTTTATGCGTGGTCCTGCATAGTAATTGAGTTTCTACAGACTCTTTTGCAGGTGGCATGAATTTCAAAAATTTCAAAACTTTTGCTCTGACCGATCTTTGTAGGTCTTGCACACCCAGTGTTGGTATGTTGTTGTGATGGTGTCTACAGTGTACACTATGAAGAAAAAGTCTGATAATCTCTATATTAATGTGTAGCAAGAGATTGTGGCCACAATTGTTATTTTAATCAACACTGTAAGAGATTTGTTGAGGGATAGAGTTAATTTATATAATTGAGACAGTTACATTAAAACTGGTTGAGTCTTGTTTTGACATAAAGAATGTGTCATAGCAGTAAACTATTAATTTTTTTCAGGATTAATAAAATAAAGTGGAAATGAAGGAAGAGGAAAAATACTTTTTGTATTTCTGCTTATTCATAACCCTCAACTTTATGACTCCTCATGACGCTAGCTGGTTGTTTTACTTAAACCACATCATTTAAGTCTTTGAATTTTGATATTTCCTCTTCATCATAGTCTTCCAGACACTCGGCAAGTTTTACAGTCCCACTGTGTTGGTCATATATTGTCTTTGAGTTACAGGAAAGCAGCCCCAGTGAACTTGTGTGAATTTGTCCGGTCATTCCCTGGTTGCTAGATAAGGAAGAAATTGTAGGATTTTCTTTCTTAAAATTCTTTGGTGAAATCACTGGATGAATGTAGTGCTTTTCTTTAATTTTCCTTTTGGAAAGGCGTGCTCAAAAATCTCTTGCCAAAGCCAAGGTTTACAGTTGTTGGCATGTAGGTCTGGTTCCAAGTGTGTTTGCTCATTAGAGGCTGCCTTCCTGTGACCTGCTTCTTCCTTAGAGCCCAGGTCTCAATAACATGTGTTTAAATGTGCACATCGGTTACTGCCCTATATGCAGCAAGGTTTGCACCAGAACTCTTGAGTTCTCAATATTGCAGCAGGTTTAAGTGTTTAGAACACCTTTTTCCTATTACCCATACTACTTGCTTTTGTGTACTTGGGGGTAAAGGTCACCTTCTCAAGGTGTCCATCTCTCAGCATCCTGTTTAAAATGTTTTTTCGACCAGGTCAAAATATTTGCTTTTGTTAGGTAGAGTCCTTTTCCCACAAAAGGTGTGTGAAAAACATTTATTTCAATGTTTCATTTATCTGAATAAGGTCTGGGAAGGTAGAAAGTTAGTCTGTTCCTTCTGCACCCTGACAGCATTGAGGGGCTTGCACGGGGCAGTTGGTAGGTACGCGGTGATGGGTGAATGGTAACTGCAGCCAGGGAGAATTTGTAGAAGGAGAGCCAGAGGTAGAGGGGCAAGTCACTTGTAAAAATTGAGGTCGTTAGTTTGCAGGAGAGCCTCTTATGATGTGGGGGGAAAAACAGGTTTTGACATCAGACTGGTCTTGAAATTGGGCCCTCCCATTTAATTTTTCAACTTTGATGTTAACCTTTGAAAGACTTTAAATTTTTCACCAGTGAAATGGAAGAAATAGCCTATTTTTATGCTATTTTGTAATGTTAAATATGAAGCTCTCTAAATGTTAGTTTCATCTTTCCTCTTGTGTACTAGCATGGAGAAGTCTAAAAGCAACCTGAATTTACCAGTCCATATCTGGAGCTTTCTGGGGTCATTACTTTGATTACTTTTGACAGATACATTCTTTTCAGAAGTGTATGGTGCCCTTAATACAAAGACCCTTTGACCAGTGCTAGAAGACAGACACACTTCATCATCCCTCTTCTGATTCTTGTATCAGAACAACTCCTCTGGGTTCTGGCTTTGAAATATGTTTAGATGAGTTCATAATTTTAAACAATTCAGATGATACTGGCCTTTCCTCAGAGCCACCCGAGTTTCACTGGCTTTCTCACACAAGTGCATGGGAACTATTCAGGTAAATTGATATTTGTGCTCATTCTAAGTTTCTTGGCAAATCATGAAACATCAGGGGGCTGTTAAATTACTCAATTTGTTTCCATGGATTTCTCTAATCCTTATGGATTACCAAGGTGTTAATTCCTGTATCCGTTTCACTGACATTTTTTCTGCTTGTGATGCAGAAACACTTCAGAAGTTAATTAAGGCAGATATGGTCATAAATTTATAGGTTCCCTTTTAATCCTTTGTCCCGGGCAAGTCTGAACAGGACTGGAAAGGTGATTATAAGGCCAGTGAGCTTAATTCAAAATTAAATGGGTATTGAATACATCGAGAAAGTACTTGGAATCTTTCATTTGTTCTCTTTCATCCATGCTTCCTATTTGAATCTGATGGGCTTGAACTCAAGTTTTATTTCTCTGCTAAAGGAGTTAGTTATTGCTACATTTCTCAAGCTCAGGTTTTCAATATGGATTTCTGAAGGCAATTTTAACACCAGAAGGTAGAAAGTCATTACATCAAAGCAGGCAGAAAGGTGTGGTTACAGTGTGTAGGGTGGGCCAGAGAATGAATGGGGATGGGCATGGAGGTGGCTTAGTCAGCGTGGGGATACCACCTGCCTGTCAGCTTCTTACTGCCTTTGTCTAGTGGATCATGTCCAACCTGGGACCTGCAGCTGATTAGAGATGATTGGTTTTAAGTGAGCTGGTACAGACATTTTCCCCCCTCTGTGAGCTAGCTGCTTTTTTTTCTGAATCTCGATCCTGTGAGGATTTTAATATTGAGAAGGTTCTGTTATTTAAGTTAGGCCTGCCCACTAAGGCATTGCCTTTTAGTCTAAACATTTGGTCGTTAATAACCTCCAGTTTGTGCTGTTTGGATTTTAGTTTATTGTTAGTGAGGTTTCTGTGATCTGATAGAATGCAGTACAGTGTATTCCTTTTTTTGTTTTTTTTTTAGAGACCGAGTCTCATTTTGTCACCCTCGGTAGAGTGCCGTAGCGTTACAGCTCACAGCAACCTCCAGCTCTTGGGCTTAGACGATTTTCTTGTCTCAGCCTCCTGAGTAGCTAGGACTACAGGCGCCTGCCACAACGCCTGGCTATTTTTTTGTTTCATGTTGGATGGGGCCAAGTTTGAACCCACCACCCTCGGTATATGGGGCTGGCACCCTACTCACTGAGCCACAGGCTCTGTCCTATT
Source organism: Arctocebus calabarensis (assembly GCA_963573935.1). Taxonomy (NCBI): domain Eukaryota; kingdom Metazoa; phylum Chordata; class Mammalia; order Primates; family Lorisidae; genus Arctocebus; species Arctocebus calabarensis. The sequence goes on along the minus strand of CAUYON010105907.1, from coordinate 421 downwards.
CCTTGTTTTTTCTTCATGTATGAATGATATTTTTATAGTGTTGTTTATATTGCTGGCTAGTAGGTATCTTAATTTACCTATTATGAATAAGAAATCTCTTAGATTAAATTATAATTAAGTTACTTGGGTTTGTTTTCTTCTCTGACACTTATGAGGTTGAAATCACTTAATACTCAAATTCAGAATGTTTGGCTAAGGACCCACCATTGTGAAGTCTATGATACCGAACCATAATTTTTTAGCTTCTGTGAAGGCCTCATCAGATTACCAAGTTAAACTTTTTTTTTTTTTTTTTAAGACAGAGCCTTAAGCTGTCACCCTGGATAGAGTGCTATGGCATCACAGCTCACAGCAACCTCCAATTCCTGGGCTCAAGCGAGTTTCTTGCCTCTGCCTCCCAAGTAACTGGGACTACAGGCGC
>CAUYON010105906.1:0-67486 GCA_963573935.1 Arctocebus calabarensis | reverse complement strand
CTATGCCTAGGTCAATTTCTTGTGAATTTCCTAGGCCTCAATTCCATGAAAGGACTGTATCCATTCATTGATACATTCATTCACCTTGCCCCTGGTGGAAGGGACTGTATTCATTTGTTTCCTGGCCAAGAAACCCATACACTTATATATACCCTGAGACTAAAGGCCTAAAGGAGGAGATGGGGAAAGATTGGGAGAGAAACGGAGAGAGCTTCTCTCTCCCCACCAGAATTTTCTCCCTCTAACAGGTGCCTTAATGTTTTCTGTATTCCTTTCTTTCTTTTCTGTGAATAAATTCTGTCTTAAAAAAAAAAAAAAAAGAAAGAAAAAGAAATATGGTAATAATAGTAAATACTTTAGAAATACTTTAAGGGCAAAGGATGATTTTCATGCCTGTGGTCACATTGCATAAGTAGTTTTTATTCTGCTTACTATAGGGCCAATCAAAATTGTGGGAAAAGGCTCATTAAGTGAGGAGTATACGTAATTAGATACATTTGCCTTCTTTTTTTAAAAAAAAAAATTTCAATACAAAATTTCCTTGCTGATCTTTGGGATAATAGAATAAATTTGAGGATGGACTAAACTGTTAGAAATGGCAATACATAAAATTGTCCTTTATAAGAACAATCTGAGCACACATGGCACCTACATGCAATCTGTCACCCTCGCATAGCATTTTACACAGAGCGGGGTGTGCAGCTGTGTTTTCATAACACAGTGCAGTTGTCGCATCCCACACAGTGCTCTGAGGAGAAATTATAATACACTTCTACATAAACCACTGGCGAGCTTTGAAACGCGGCCTTCTTCCCTCCATGGATAAAATCATTTTTTCCTATCTAACTACTTTATTATTCCAGCTCTGCTTTCTTACTAATTTTTATATTTAATCAAAATTATTAAATAGAATTTAAGATGTGTAAGTTTTATATGTTATAATAATGGTCCTTATTTTCTATTCTTGATTAAATCTATTTTTTTTTAATTGGAACATTTAATTGCATTTGAGGTAAAGGGTTTTTTTGCAGAGCTTTTGAGGTTAGCCTTACTAAATATTGATATTCTCATATTTGACCGAGTCCAGAGAACTCAGATCATTAATTCACATTGACACTATTAATATGTTTTCAAAATTTGTCTTTTATCTTTAGTCTGTTATATAATGGCCCAAGTCAATTTTCCCATTCATGATTATTAGGGTTTTGTTTGTCTGTTTAAAAAATATCACTAACTTCCAATAATGAACTAGGCAAAAGCCACCAGTTTGCTTTTCTCAAAATGCTACTACCAGGTAGTAAACACTATAAAAGGAAGTTTCAGGATACTGCCACTTACGGAAACATTTGTTAGGAAACAATGACAAAAGCAGTCATAATATCTTTTCTTGTAAGTGCAATAAAGTCTTTATCATTTTTGTCATTCTGCTGAGAATCTTTCATGAAAAGTTAAATCAAGGTGTATATGACGATATTCTAGTAGCAGAATTCAGCTATCTTTCTAGTTGAAATATAGTGACTTATGTCTCCATTAAATGTCTGAACCTAGGTCTCACACAAAAATTTTGGCTTAGGGTACTACTCTGAAAGATATAACCTGCTAAGAAAATCAAGATGCTTTGAATAGAACACATCATCAATGGAAAATTATTTTTAATATCTCTGGTATTACTTAACAAACTCACAGCAGCTAAAGATCATAGAAAATGTTTTACCGAATTTTGACATTTGGACTCCAGCCAACTCACCAATCATCTCTGGAGTATGTATTCTTAATTAGGATCTTTCAAATTAACCAACAGTCTTTAAAGTGAGTTAAAGTAACTTACACACACAACACACACACACTCACACATGCATACACATCACCCAGCTAAAGCATTTTAATGCAAGTTATGATTGTATAACAAATCCTACATGTTTAAAATCCACACTACAAATATATTCCAGATGCACCTCTCAGAACCAAAACTGTATTCTTCACATCCTTTTCCTGCTCAAAAGGTCTGATGCATGACTTACTGAGTCAAATCCAAACCCCTGAGCCTGACAGTGGTGGGCACCCACAATTTGGTGCCACCTACCACTTAGCTGGAGCCACTTCTTGAATAAACTGTCTACTTTTCTCAGTTCTATTTTTCTCTTACCTTTATGATTTTTCCTTCTCCATCTCCATTAGTAAATTCCTTTGTTCTTCCTAAATGCTAACGACACCAATTTTTCCACTACTCTCTCTAATACATTTCATTGTGGCAAATGGTCTTCAAAAGCCACCAGGTGTTGAGTTATAAAAGGAAGTGACGCGAGGAAAAGACAAAGCAGGAGAAAGAGCAGGAGCATTGCGGAAGGGGGCCAGGGGCTGTGCTGCTCAGAGACAGAGATCTTCAAGCTAAATATACCGGCAGAGCGCAGAATGTCGTAAGGATTCGGTGTTTGAATTATTGCACAAATAGCAATTTGCAGAAAGGTCATGGGCCAAAGAAGAAAACAATATCTAAGAAAAGAAAAGCTGAGGAGAGGTCCTCAGGTATTGAGACAAGGCATTCACTTTTTCTCCAAAAGTGTCTTGAAATTCCATGACACTAATAGTATAATGCCTTTTTCCCCTTTCCTTGGGGATAGGAGATATTAACGTTATAAATAAGTCAGGTATCTCAAAGTTAATTGCAAACTTTTCCATAATGTATTCACATATTTCTAGAGAGAGAAAATAAATAACATATGCAAATTCCATATTTAAAATTCCTTTATAGAAACCCAGGTGGCTTGCATTTTTCTATATGTTTTTGTCCCCACTGTATTAAAGAGTAGTCACAAATAGTGCAAGCTAACTTGCATGCACATGGCCCAGTGGATTGGGAGGAAGTAAGAGGCCTCAGATCCTCCCAGAAAAATAGGAACATTTGGGGAGATCATTTTCCCACTTGTTGCTCCTTCATTCATTCCTTTTGCCCTCTCTCTGGTCATGTATCATCAAGCAACTATTGCTCAGAGTGCAGGTTCTACTGACCAGACTGAAATTTCCCCTCCTCAGGCAGGGAAGTGAAAGGTATACAGGTGACACGCAGAAACAGTTTGAGTTTTCACAGGGAATAAATGGTATGTGATATTCTTCTATCAGTTTTTGCCTGATGTTACTCTGAAGTGTTTCATTCATTGTGATTGAATGAATCAAAGCGCTGTCTACTCCAGACAGTGATGTGTATTGATTTTGGCAGATTTAAGCAGGGAACTTTAAAAAGAAGTGAAAATGGTAATTTAGAAGTAAACTTTATTTTCCCTAATCACTCTAAGTGGGAGAATGAGCTCTCAAAGTTTGGGGAAAGCAACCAACGATCACTACTGGCACCTAAATACTCTGGAATTCCAGGAGGGTAGTTCTTCAGGGGAAACTTCATATTCTGACTTGTTATTCAATGAGGAGGAAGAATAATTCTCAGCATAATCTTTAATCTGTGTTTAGGCCCCCGTTCAGGAGTTTCTGCCCTTTTCTACCCAGGTGTTCCAGCACAAACTCTCCCTTATTTATGTTCGGAGACTTCATTGAAACATTCCCCTTCTGTCTTTTCACTGTGTATTCTCTAAACCCGTCCTTCCCAACCTCCTTCCCTCCTTGTCTTTATACACAAGTGTGCACGTCATCTCCAGACAGGGGATTGCAGGACATTATTCTTGAGTTTCTTATTTTCTTTGCCTGGGTGAGAGGGAAGCCATAGGAAGATGATATTCCAACCTATATTACAACTCCAGGCCTTTATCCCAAGCTCCTTTCCTGTGTATCTATTACATTCTGCACATTTCCACTTGCTTTCCTTAATTCTGTAAGTGTTTGACTACTCAGGTAATGGTCAACCATTAAGGGGTGATTCCTGACTTCATGGAGATTATATTCGGAGTAACATCTATTGACTATTATCCTATTTAATTTTCACAACTTATTTGTTCTGTTTTGTGAATAACTGCGTTAAAGTAACTTGATCAAGGTCTCAAGACTGAAAGGAAGGGAAGCTGTTATGAGCCCCAGCAAAGCACATTCACGTATTCCAAACTGAACTTCTGGTCCCTTTGCCCTCCTCTCCTTTAACAATGAAAGAGAGAGAGAAGCCCATTCTCCTTCATACAGTCTCAGTTTCCACTGATGACTACACAACTCAGTTGCATAAACAAGAAATCTTCAGCTACCTCGATTTCTCTTCCTTCTTCAACACCTACTTAATCAGCAACTATAGTCAACTTTACAACCTAAATACTTTTCAGTTCCATGCAAATTCTGTTGCTTTGTTTTGGGCCTTTATTGATTCTCTCAAAATAGTTTGATAGTGTCCTAACCAATCAGCGTTCAGTCTTTCCATAACCTTTCCATCTATTTTCCACATTGTCATCAAATTATTGCTCAAAAATCCATACTTCATCACTTCTCTCTCTGTTATTCTCTTCCATGTTTGTCCATTACTTTCAGTGAAAACCCCTGAAACCATCTCTGCACATCCTGTGTACCATCTCCTGTTACAGATCTGAGTGCAGTCAAATTGTAAACCCCCCTTGGAAAACAACTGAATGTTTCCACTTAAAGTACAACATTCACTTAAGGTATGAAGCAGCCATTCCTGGGTATTATCCCTAGAGAAATAAGAATATACATTGGCTCAAGGCTTTCTAGAAACCTTATTTACAATACCCCCCAAGGCTGGACAACTTAAACAAACCACCAACAGATTAAAAAAATCAGCTAACTGTAATGATGTTCTGGAGCTTGCTCATCATCACCTAAGAGAGTCGATTGTGAAATTTCCGAGAGTTTTCCAGCTGATTTAGGTCACATGGGTCGTGTGTAACTGGCAATGTTAGGAGCAGCTACACAATGGAAACTGACAAACTACAAATCAATCAAATCTTTTTTTTTTCCCATTCTGAAAGCTGGTTTTAAAGCATGTACCCCCATATCACTGGTTATATTTAATTACATGGAATTCTTGCTTGGAATAAACTAAACAATATACAGTTATATATAATGATGTGGATGAATCTTAAAGACATGCTGATTCATGGAGGTCAGACAAAAAAGGTGACAATACATATGGTTTTATTTATATGCAGTTCTTCAGGCAGAAATAATCTATAGTGACGAAATATATTACAAGAGTTGCCTGGGGCCACTGTTTTGTTGTTGATGGAGGTTTTGACTGCTTAAGGATCTAAGGAAACTTTTTGGAGGTCATGGAAATGTTCTGTATCTTGACTGCAGTGGTAGTTCCATGAATACATTTGTCAAAATGTTGAACTGTACATTCAAAATAGATTTATTTTATTGAATATAAACTATACTTTAATAAAATTGATTTAAATTTTAAAAATAATTGTAAATAATACCTATTCAGATATAACTGAATATATTGGAAAATTCCTGAGTCATCTTCTTTCTGGCATTGTCATCTCTGTGTGAGGCTCTTGTGCTTTAATAGGAAAGATTCACAAAATTAATCTCATTTAAAGTATTTTGATTAAAAACTGTGTTGCATTTTTAAATACTATGTCTGCTTAACAGTTTTCTCTGATATTTAAAATTGCTTATCTTAATTTTCTTCAAGTTATGTTGTGCCTAAAGCAACTTTTTGAGCACATGCAGTATTAACTCCTAAAATCAGTAGGAGCACAATTCACTAAGAAATGGAGGCCTGAGCGACTAGATAGTTCATACTCCGTTAGAAACAGCTCAAATGCTAGTATCAGGATTACCCAATATAAAGCTATAATCATGTATTTGTGTTCCTGACTACTTTGCAAATATTGAAAGTATTCTGGAAGTATTATTGGTACTTTTGAAGACTGTTAAGACTGCAAAAGAAAACAATATTTTACCTAAAAAAACAAGTTGCTATAATTCAAATTTCTTTTGAAGCTATACAAAGTTGATTTATGTACAAATTTTAAATTTAGCAAGACTTATTTTGCTGTTATTGGGTAGTATCATAAGGATGTGTAAGAAGTCCTTGGATTTCTCTGGAGGCATTTATATTTACCTTTGTCTATTGTCCACAAAACCAATGCCCTGCTGAAGTATGTGTTAGCGGTATTTTAATCTATGAGGTATTGCAGATTTGAAATGGTGATGTCTGTTAGAACTTCTAATTAAAGACAGAGATTAAATGTATTTACATTCATATGTAATAACTTATTAACTCATTTTCATGCTTTGCATAGGAATAATTCTACTTATCACTCAAGCTAGAAATTAGATATCTTAGGAATAGCAAATTGTTTTAGAGAGATGTGCACCCAACTTTAATTGATAAGGAGCCTTATTTTCAATGAGAGCTGATATAAACTTTGCCTTAGTGCCTTCTCTACGTAGTTACCAAGCCTGTATCAAATCTCAAACCTAATGACAACACGTTCTTTTTAGTATCAAACTATTTGGGGAATTACCTTGGGGCTCTGTACCAATAATCTGAATTCTTCCCACTCTCTGTCTCAGGCCTTTTCTCCAAGAAGCAGAGACAGGCTCTCTTGGTCCCCACACAGCTGTGGCCTACCAGGGCTTCTGGAAGTGTAAAAAGAGGGGAAGGATGTGGGTACTTCCAATAGTAGGAATTTAGGCTTGATGGATAAAAACCCCAGACTCCAACCCTTCAGGTCAAAAGTTTTGTGTACGTGTCACGGGATTTATCAAAGGATCACAAGTGTAATTCAGCTCCAGTTGGCCACATTGATGACAAGCCCAATCATTTCCTTTATCCTAGGCTCTGTTTTATAAGTGAACTCAAAACCAAGACAGTTTTTCCTCTACAATTATTTTTTTGAGTTGGAATTAAACTTTCTTAACTATATGTGATAATGTTACTTTTAGATTTTATAGTTCTCAGCCCTAAGATGCTCATTTGGAAATCAGACAGAGGAAATGAGAACATTGATTTGAGTTCTTGCCCAGGTTCTAATTATGTGACCTCAGGTAAATCATTTCCCTCTGTGAGTCACAAATTTGCTGCTTGAGGAGTGTGATGATAGTAATAAGTATTGTACGATTATATTAAAGTGAAATTAACTCATTCACGGGAAATCTCTGTCAATACAAAGGAGGGTAGAAGGCATTTTAAATACTGCCTGCTGTGGTTTGAATGTTTTTGTCCTCATTTTGAAACTCAATCCCTGATGTAATGGTGTTGTAAGCTGGGGCCCAGTGGGAACCACTGAGGTCATGACGGTTCCACCCCTACATACAAATTAATGCCACTGTAAAAGTCTTGCAGGGATGGATTCTCTCTCTTCTACTCTTCTGCCTTGTGAAGATCTCCTTCCCTCTGGAGGATGCATCCAGGACTCAAGAAGCATCTTCAAAGCAGACAGCAGCCCTCACTAGATACTAGATGCCAGCACCTTGATCTTGGACTACTCAGGCTCCAGAACTTTGAGAAATACATTTCCATTCTTTATAATTTACACAGTCTGTGGTATTCTGCTATAGCACAGAACTAAGACAATACCTGACCCAAACATCTTTCTAAAATAGTACTTTCAAAAATTTAGTAGTTAATAATATTCTCTCTTTATTTTTACTTATGTGCAGTTTGTATATGTCTTATAAACTTTTAAAATTTTATTTTCAACAGATGTGCAGCCATCATGTTTTATAATTCTTTATGTGAACTAGTGAATAGCATAGGGTATGCATTTATTAGCTCAATAATTGGAAAGTTAGAAATGGCTTCGATCCTGTAAGAATATAGGATTCAGTTTAGTATTCAGTTCTCTCTCCCACCCCACTCCTTGCTCTTACTTTTCATCTTCCAACTACTTTATCTTCTTTCACTGAATTAATTCTTAGGTTTTCTGTATATCCTAGAACAAGGGCCCTCACTAGCTACTGTCTCACATTATCCCAGCCTGCCAATGAGGACAGGCTCTGTTTTGTCAGACAATATTAGAAAAATTCCAGGTATCACTCTAATTGGACATGTGGGGATAATGTGTCCTCAATCCAACTATGATATGGGATGGGGTTCTCTTATCTGCCAAAGCTGCCAGTTTTCTCCCACACTTCCTTCTCAGCAAAGTACAAATACATACATACACACACACACACATTTTAATTTTGAGAAAGGGTCTAGGTCTGTAGCTTAGGCTAGGGTGTTATGGCCTCAGCCTATCTCACAGTAACCTCAAACTCCTGGGTTGAAGTGATCCTCCTGCCTCAGCCTCCCAAGTAGCTAGGACTACAGGTGCCCACTACCATGCAGGTTGATTTATTTTTATTTACAGTAGAGACATAGTCTCATACTTGCTCAGACTGGCCTCAAATTCCTGAGTTCAAGCAATTCTCCTGCCTTGGCCTCCCAGACAGGCATGAACTTCCGTGCCCATTTACTTACTCTATTTCTAAACAGTGAGGGAACTGATAACTTCACCAGACTTCTTCCTCACCCACCTCCCCAGGAGAAGTTATAAGCTTAAGTATTTAAATTTAGGAATGTACCACTCCACTACCCCAAAGGTAAATTTTGGGAGGGTTGGGTTCAAGGAGTAAACAGTAGTGAACAAAACTGAATGCAGATTGGGGACCAAGTTTGATGAATTCTGAAGAGAATGTAGTATGGAATCCCTTCATGGTGTGCCTTTCACTAGGAAATGATCAGGTAATTCTACCTCAGGGGGTCTCCTAGTATGTTTTAGGAGAGACCAAATGATGCATCTAGAATGTACAGGTACATTGAGACCGAAAGATTTATAGACAGTATGTATATAGAGAGACTGTATGTAAATTCTTTCTGACAATTGATGTCTGGTAAGCCCAATTGTTAGCATTAATAGTTAATACCATCCTCCCTTCAAAGACTGGCTCATCCTGCAACCATTGTTCAGATACTTTACTCAGGAGTCTTGGAGATTCATGATGAAGACACTAGAGGTGAGTTGTTTCAGTATATCCCTTTGATACACTTTCTTTCCCAGTCATAGTAGTGAGAAGCAGAATATGTTCCAAGCATAAATGTAATCAATGTTTATTTTATCCCCTAATAATCTATTGTGGCATAAGCAATGCTTTTGGTCACTTTAGTGTATTCTCTTGCTGGGCACACAAGGAGACTATATTTCCCTGCTGATGGGCTGTGTTATGGAGATTGAATTTTGGCTGACGGAATGTGGATAGTCGTAATGTGTGTTGTGTCTTGGTATGGACTTTTAAAAAGTCTGCATAAATCCTCAAGTCTTACTCTCTCTGCTGTGGTGACCCTGGAGATCAAGCGTTACAGATGTAACTATAGGCTGGAAGATGCTGCCTGACTTCAACTTGTGACTTTTTTATATCTCTGGATAGCCAGGATTTATCTTTTGCAACAGTTAAGGCTACTTACTCCAAATATAACAATAAATTATGTCATTAGCCTAATCACCATATACTTAAGACTGACAATAAATAAAATTCAACTTGATAATAGGGTTTGGGATTTTGTCATTGCTTCATGTTATTAATTTGCCAGAAAATGCCCTCCTGGGGTTAAAAAGCACTCACTTCTGTCTGAAAGTTGCTTGATTCCTCCAGCTTCTGTCCCATACACGCTATTCTGACCTTATTCTCTTGTTTTCGACTCCAGCCCTTAGAATAACATTGGCTCCATGCCTTCTTTTATTAGGAGATATTTTGCTACATTCCAAATTCATTTTAACTTCTTCCTCACAATGGCACTGTTGGTCCTGATTTCTCTCTTCACTTTCTGTATTCCTAATAACTCATCAACTGGTACATTAATATGGATGCTAATTAAAAAATTGGCCTCATATGTCTTTAAAGTACATAATTTTGTTGTCATTTTAATTCAAGTAGAGGTTAAATTCCTTCACAGCAACCATCAAGAATAATCTAATTATAAAATATTTGTTGGTATTACTCTAAAACATTCTTTTTGTTTGAATTTGAACCCTGTTTCTTTTTTTTCTTAATCTAGTCTGAGAGTTATAAAGCCTGATAGTCCAGTTGTCTCAGCCCATAGAAAGAAATACTGGCAACTTTTGTGTTTCTACTTTAAATTCTTTCCCTTATATTAAGTCATATACACATAGATCATGAATACTTTATGCATTTATGGGGTACAAGGTGTTTCTTTATACAATTTAGAATGGTTACATCAAACTAATTAATATAGCTTTCACCTCATTTACTTAGTGATTGTGTTAAGACATTTATGTTCTGTACTTGTAGATTTGACTTGTACCCTTACAATATGCTCCATAGGTGTGGTCCCACTGTTTACCCTCCCTCTATGGAACCACCCCCCTTCTAATGTAAACTTTCTCCCTTGTCTCCTCAGCTTCATGCCGTACTTACATATTGTTTTTTTTTTACATTATACAAGTCTCTGTCAATTATTCAAGATTCTCTGTAATGTTTCTTTCCTTTCTTATCTAGTCTAGATTTTTTTTTCTTTTTGGTATCTACCTTCTATAGAAAATCCTTTGATTATCATCATAATCTATTATATTCACCCTTTATATTACTTTCTAAAACCATGCTGTATAAAAGTGATATTTTATTTCTCATATTTCACTGGCCTCTAAATATTTTCCTTTGCATTCTTCTTCTAAGAATCCTTAAGGATGGCACATAAATGTAATATTGTGTCTTATACCAACTTTCCTAAAGGAAACACTTCATTTTATATTATCTTATTTTAATTTCCCAATGTTCCAAGTGTGCAAGTGTTGCTTCTCAACTTCTACTGTAATCTCTAGTGCAGGTGTGTTAAATACTATTCCATCCTCTGTAGCTCCTAGTAGAATATGTAATTTCTGGTCAACTCTTAATCATTTATTAAATTGAGAAGATTTAGGTTAAATTTACATTTATGCTAGTGACTATATTAATCATAGGAATTGATACAGACATAAAAATATTTGCATATTCACTGACATCTTTTGTAAACAAGAAAGAGAAAACAGTGTGTGCAACATATTAAGAGCACTTGGACAAGAAAATTCTTAGACAGTAGCACTTCCTATGTGATGAATGCTGGGGCTCCATGAAAAACATTGGCCCAGCCGTTAAGCTCTGAGCTTCTTAATTTTTTACTTATTTATTTATTTTTTAGAGACAGAGTCTCACTCTGTTGCCCTTGATACAGTGCTGTGGCATCACAGCTCACAGCAACCTCCAGCTCTTGGGCTCAAGCAATTCTCTTGCCTCACCCTCATGCGTAGCTGGGACTACAGGTGCCTGCCAAAAAGCCTGGCTATTTTTTTGTTGCAGTTTGGTAAGAGACTGAACCTGCCACCCTCAGTTTATGGGGCCAGCGCCCTACTCACTGAGCCATAGGCGCCACCCAGTCTGACCATCAGGATTCAAAGTCTTGCTCCAAACTTACTGATGTGCGATGTTAGGTGAGGTAATTAAAATCCGTGTTACTCAGGTTTCTATATTGTTGTTGTTTTATTTTTCATCAGTAAAATAGCAGAAGTTACTCTATAGGTTCTGATGCAAACTAAGTGTTGATACATGTGATCCTTATAAGTGATGTGTGTGTTAGCTATAATTTTATAATTTTAAATATGTATTGATGATACCTCTTGTAACTTTCCACTCATGAGCATAAATACAAACTAAATTTTTGTTGATTCCTGTACTACTCAAGTAGGCACCTGAAGAGTTGCCAGGCTACTCTCTGCACAAGCCTCCTGCAATGACTTCTAGAAGGTTCTGGTCAATTTTGATTTAACAAAATTTAGAAGGATTTTGTTTTCAATTTGGGCTTCAGAACACCACTGACAAAGCTGTTTGGACGTGGTTAAAGTACACATAATTTTGTGTGACATTCAATTAAAGAAACAAGTCAGCAGATAATCAAGCATGCTAGTCTTTAAAAACAAAGTTTCCTATCTGGGGATGGTGTCTTAGTACTTTCCTCCTGCTATAACAATGGATTTGAGATTTATAAAGTAAAGACATTTACTTCCCACAGCTCTGGAGGCTGGAAAGTCCACGATAAAGGTGCTGACAGATTAGGTGTCTGGTAAGGGTAAGACGGAGTTGTCTTGTGGAGAAAGAGAAGGCTGTGTCCTTGCACAACAGAAGGAATGTGAGGAATGGATCTGCTTCCTCAAGCTCTTTTTTTTTTTTGAGACAGAGCCTCAAGCTGTCACCCTGGATAGAGTGCCATGGCATCACAGCTCATAGCAACCTCCAATTCCTGGGCTCAAGCGAGTCTCCTGCCTCTGCCTCCCAAGCAGCTGGGACTACAGGCGCCCACCACAACACCCGGCCACTTTTTTTTTTTGGTTGCAACCGTCATTGTTGTTTGGCGAGCCCGGGCCAGATTCGAACCCGCCAGCTCAGGTGTACGTGGCTGGCGCCTTAGCCCTCTGAGCCACAGGCGTCAAGCCTGAAAATATTTTCTTAATAGAATCCAAGTCAGACCAATGCTTCTTTCCATCTAAATCCCTGTTGAGGGGTTTATCACTACAGTACACTGTATTGTTTTTTTATTCCTTCACATCTCAATTGACCAAAAATTGTCCACCTACAAGTTAATACGGACTTTTAGGGCAGAGAATGCCACAATGAAGTCATAAGGGTCTAAATACTTTAAGAGACTTCTTGACTGACTTATATGATAGATTATACTCCTTCCTCCCTTACTGAAGGTACTGTGGGAAACTGACATGTTTATTTGTTGACAAGTTAAGGAACCTTTGAATATCTTTGGAGAAATGTTTGTATTTCATTGTGTGAATATTTAGAAGGTGCCACCAAATAGCTTCTTTGGTTATAGCTTTAGAGCAAACATTTTGTAAATATTTGAGAATGCCTTCGTGTATATTTCAACATAACATGCCTATTTTCCCACTGATGGTTAATTCCCAATGCTAATTTTTGTCCAGAGCTGAAAAGAATAAATGTTTGCACGGTATGGCTTTCTAAATACGTTTTTTCAGGTCTGCTCGAGTAAGCTTTCAGACCTTTATTAAAAGTACTTGTTTTAAGATTTTCGAAGGGCAGTTAGATTTCAATTTGACAGTGGTGCACACTCAAGGCAGAATCTTCAGTGGTGAAACTTTGAGAATGCAAATATAAACAGTTCCAGTTTTAAATGGAATTCTTCACTTTCCAGATGTTGCAAGGCATTCATCTTTTTATGGTGCACTATGGAATTTTAATTCCACCCTGTCCTTTTATAGTTTGCTTTCTAAATAATTTTATTCAGTGCCTGAAATCACCAATCATAAACCTTAAACAACTATGATATTCTTCTGATTTCAGTATATTCGTTCAGTTCAAGTACATCTTAGAGGCATTCGAGGGAAGATCACAATGAACAAACCATTATTCTGACACTATTTTCTTTTCCTTTTCCTTAACTAGGAGCCTGGATTATAGTAGGAAGCTGAAAAATGTAAGTGTTTTAATTTACCTTTCTACACTTATATCCTTGTGACTTTGATGGGTTAGTTGTCAACTTTAACTGTGTTCACTGCTTCTCACATGCCTTGCTGGAAAGAGTTTCTCTTAGAAAAAAACATATGTGTATCTGATAGAATAATCAAAGAGTATGATAAAAAATAAAAATAGTAGATATAAAAGTGGGGGGGTTTCTCTTTAAGTAGATAAGTAGTCAAACTGGAAATAAACAAATGAAAGTTTACGCTCTGTCTGCAATTGGTTCCTTACACACACAGTCATCAGTCTCAATGCTAACACTAGTTGGGCAAATAGTTCTAGGGAAAGATTGGTATAATATGAATAGTGTTGACTGCCATACTTTGAGTATTTTGTTCTCCCATTAACCTTTTGTGTTTTTAGTACCACCTCCCCAAATCAACTTTTGGTAGTTAGATTTTAGTTTCAAAAAACATGTATGTGAGTGCTCTTTTATTTTAAGTTTAAATTGGGGAATATGTGAAGTCACCTTCTACATCCAAAATTTAAAAATTGGCTGTAACCTATTTTTCTTTTAATTTCCCAGGTGCTATTATATTTCATTGACTTTTTTCTTCTTATCTTCTTTTCCTTCCTGTATAAAACTAGAGGTATATGCCATTTTTTCATCCTACAGTGTTAAACAAGTCAAAAAAAGTCTTCATCTAAAACACAACAGAGTCTACCTCTACTTTCCTGTTACACCTTTCGCCGTAGCTCATCCTCTTAGCACACATTAGTTACTTTATTGTCCTAGTTAATGTCCTGACACTTGGAATCATCTATTCTCCGAAAATTTATTTGTAAGCAGTTAAAAATAAGAGCTCCTCCCTCCAAAATAAATAATAAAAATTAAAAATAAAAAACAAGAGGTCCTGGAAGTTTTGTAAGATTCATGAAGCAAAATTATACTGCAGGAGTAAAAACTGAATCACAACCTTGCATCGATGCCCATGACCTCATTTTGAACCTGTTGCCAGTGGGAACACGAAACTATATGACATTGTCCAAAGCATTTTCTGGCCTACTAAGTGAAAAGAAGTACAAGAAGTACAGTAAGCACCTCCCAGGCAGGTGGAAGCGATAAGACAGAATGTGAAAACAAAATGGTAGCCTTTGTTTCTTACATAAGCTTCAGATCTTTAATAATTCTATTTTGAGAAGCTCATTGTTAGTGACTCCTACTGGGTTTTATGGAAGTGAATGTAAAGAGCATTCATTTTCATGGACAGTTTCTCTGGAAAGGCAGAACAAAATCAAGCTTCAAACCCTTGAATGTTTGGAAGGCCGAGGAGGGAGGATCGCTTGAGGCCAGGAGCTTGAGGCTAGCCGAGGTAACTTGTCTATAAAGAAGAAGAGGAGGAGAAGGAAGAAGAGGGACAGGGACTATTCAAACCATTTAATGAGTATTAAACCAAGGTCATTTAATTGGTACGGGCTTGTCAAGGCTAAATATTTCCCATCTCAGATTAATGGGAATCTAACTACACCCCAAAGCTGGATGTCTGCAGATCACATTATTTGTTACATTGCTTTCTTCTGACTTTAATTAGATCTTTGTGTTGATCCTGTGCTCAGAACTACTCATTGATTTTTATCAAGACTCCTTTGGGGGTTTGGCCATTGGTATTAGGAGAACTTCTGTGCCCACAAGTAGAAATTATGGGCCTTCAAAAGCACCTCTCTCAAAGGGAATTGACAGTCTCTCCCATTGCTTTTCTGGGTGAAGATTCTAAAGAGTGTCTGGGAAATGTTGCTGCCTAACTGTAAAACATTGGGTCTATGAAGACAATTTTGGAGAATTTATTTTTCTTTCTTGCAATCTTAGGGATCAGCTTGCTATCTTAGAGATCACTTCCTCACAAACTAACTTTTTCTAGAACTAGAGTCTTATTTTAACTACTGAATCATGGTTGTGTTGACTGATATGCCATTGGGTTCTTATTAAAACGATTTTGCTTTTAATGGATACCTCATGGGTGGGAGGGGGTTTGTAAATCAGTTCTCTCCTTCCAGCATTCCGGTAGTGGAGCCCTGTTGATTCCTTAGTTTGAACGTCATTCTTGAGGGAAAGTTCTGCTCTTGTGTGTTGTTTTTTGCGCAGGTGTTAGTTACCATTTACTGGCTGGGCAAAGCAGCAAACAGCTGTACGTCGTATAGTGGAACCAGACTCAACCTGAAAGAGTTTGAAGGATTGTTGGCTCAGATGAGAAAGGTAACTTGACTTTTCTTGTTTATCCCATGAAGTTTAGACAAGGCAGAAAAGCAGCATATTTGCTTGTTTTTAAGATTCTTAGAGTACTGGGGGGTGGACGAGCATAAGCCAAAAACGTCATGCACTCAAGGAAACAGTCACTTGTCTTCTCAGGGACATCTGTGCCTTGTGTATCTCACACCTGCCTGAACTTTTATACCCATTGGACAACGAGAGATCTGAGCTCTATCCAACTTTAATTCCAAAAGAGCAAATTTGATCTGTCAGTGTGTGGCTTTGTATGCCAAGGAGCTCCGTGCTTATTTTCTTGGGGGAATAATGCTTGAGTGAAACAATGCAATATTATACAAAAAAATGAAAACTTGCTTTGCACTTTCGTCCTAAAGGTCCATTTTGCTTATCATCAGGGCCTTAGTGTGGGGGAGGTAACGTGGGCCAAGCTCTTGCCCTGGCATCCACCGTGGACAAGCTCTGATCAATGAGAAGCATTCTCTGTCCTCTATATGTGAATGACTTGAAAATTTGGAAAACATTTTGTACATTATTAAAAGCTGGATGTGTTTATTCAATTATGGGAACAATTGGCCTGAAGTAGAAATTTGTCAAAGAAACAATGGAATGTTCCCTGTGTACCTTCCAAAGCGTTCCTTTTTAAGGTTCAGGAATATAAGGTACAGGAATATACTAGTTACCTAGTATGTAACTCACACAAAGTCCTGGTGAGTACCCATTTGCAATCGGTATCCATGTATTTTGGACAAGGGCCACATCTAAGCATAAGTGATTGAGGCCTTACTCACTCTCATTTCTGTAACATGCAAAATTAATGAATTAAAGCGACCTCATTGAGAGGCATTTGGTGCTTTATGTTTTGTTTTTAAATACTGAAAATAAGAATTTGTTCCAACTTTTAACAATTTATTCTCCTTTCCTTAAATAAAAGCTAATAGCCCAGCCAGGTGTGGTGGCTCACGCCTATAATCCTAGCACTCTGGGTAGCTGAGGTGGGTAGATTGCCTGAGTTCAAGAGTTCGAGACCAGACTGAGCAAGAGAGACTCTGTATCTAAAAAATGTAGTGGGAGTTGTGGTGGGCACCTGTAGCCCCAGCTACTTGGGAGGCTGAGTCAAGGGAGTCACTTAAGCCCAAGAGTTTGAGGTTGCTGTGAGCTATGACTCCATAGCACTCTACTGAGGGTGATATAGTGAGACTCTGCTTCAAAATAAATAAATAAAAATAAAGCTAATAATGCTAATAGTTCTTCACATAAATAGCTCACATATTTATGGACTTTTATATTGCTTGTAACACATATGAACAAAGCACTTTAAGCTAAATTCCTTTAAAAATAATATAAACACAACCACACCATTAAACACAATGCATTGCTTTACTCTTAGCTCCGATTTATCCTTTAACTTTTCATCTAACTTTATTGTTAGAGGAACTACAAAGGTAAGTTGCAGTCTGGATTTGAGAAGTCTAAATGTTTATTGTTTTATTATTATTATATTTGAACTTGAATAACAATATGTGGGTCATTTGGGGGAAACCCTTTCAAAGCTCTGCCTCATGGTTCCCTGCTGGATTCTGTTGGCATCTGGTTCATTCTCATTACTGATGTTTCTTACTGCTAATCTAGCTCCCCTATAATCTGAGCAGTGTTGGTTTCTTCAACTCTTATAACTTCCTTTTCTGCTGAGACGGTTGCTTCCGTTGCCTTGAGATGACCTGTTGTGAACACCTGTTACCCTATTTAATGAATGTAGATAACATCACAGGACATAATGGGGTCAGTGTTTCTTGAGAGAGCATGACTTCCCTGGAATGGCCAGTTCTGATGCTCCCTTGGCTCTGTCTATCTAGAGAGTAAATGACCTGAGCTTCACTGGTTGATCTAAGCACCTGGTACTATTACTATAATATACTATGTCATCTTAGTTCACCAGTTAAATTAGGTTCAGCTGGGAAGTGCAAAAAAGAAAAAAAAAGAAAAGAAAAGAAACAGCTAAAATAAAATAGAATTTTATTTGTAATTCACATAAATGAGATCTGGACATCAGCAGTCCAGGGCTGGTGTGTTTTGTGAGAGGAGACCCAAGCTCCTTTCATGTTTTTGTGTGGACACTCTCAACCCACAGCTTCTCACCTGCTGGCCCAAGATGGCTGCTCAGGCTTTAGCCATTGGTTCATGTTCGAGCCAAGAGAAAGGAAGAATGGGGGGAAGAAGGGCCTATCCCTCCCCTTTAAGCCCACTCTTGGGGTGCTATACACTACACCCCTCCTTCCATCTCACTGACTTGGACTTGGTCACACACAGATACCTAGCTGCAAAGAAAGACTTGGGAAAAGTAGACCTTATTTCAACTTAAAATTGTGAGTATTTTTAGTAGCGAGAACAGGTATTCAGGGGCAACTGTAATCTATTCTGCATACACATGGGCTGAAATAAATGTGAAGTTAAAATTTTTCCTTTCACAAAGGAGACTAAGCAGATATTTTTACATTTGTTTGCCTAGTGGGGAAAATGTACATTAAAATGATTAACTGGGGTGCAACTTGCCCGGTTCTGTAATATGTGTATCAGTAGCACCTGTAGAGCCCTTGGCATAGAGTCCGGCACAGGTACTCATAGACTGTTGCTGCTGCTATGTACAAAAAAAGGATCTCAGAAAGGCTCAGTGCCTTTAACTGAGCCTGCATGTGTCAAAGAAGGCCTTCCAAAGGAAGTGGCCCTTAAGCTGGACTAAGGGGCCTTATGACAAGGATGTTGAGATTAAAGGGAGAATGGGACTGGGAGGTGCCAGAGGTCTCAGGGACTGGATCTAGAAGGTCCACGGTCTGGTTCTCCCTCTCTCTATCTTTTTCTCACTGTTTATTCATTCCTTCTATAGGCAAGCATTCCCTCCTAATAGGGAACGTAGCCAATATCATCCCTGGGATCACCAGCTTCTATCTCCTTGCCCAGAAAGCCAAGGGCATTCTTTCCCTTGGCCCCACGTGTAAAATTCCTAGGGATGTACTCTGGCCCAGAGTGGGGCCTATCCCTGATTATATCCCTATCACTGTGATGGGGCCAAAGGATGCCATGATTGGTATAATCCACTCCTACTTCAGAATAAGGGGTGTTAACAAAAGAAAGAAATAAAGGGGAGGGGGCTGATGGACAAACTAATTCAAGACCTCTGCCTAAACTAGCAATGCCAGCCGCTTCTATTTCCTCAACCCACCTTATTTTTTCATGATACTTATCACCAACTATATGTATTTAAGAGGAATGACAAATAAGTTCATGAACCCTTCTTAGAAAATTTGCTCCGTATACTTCATTGCTAAATATTACCAGAGTCATCTTTGAAGTATTCCTCTTGGGAAGTTATACACTGATGCCAGTGCCTGGTCCACCCTTCAAATCAATTTTGGAACTCTTTTTCTGGAATGACCATAAGAATTGTCATTGTATGGCACACAAAAACACACAACAACAATAGTGAACACCACTCACCCAGACACTGCCGCACATTGACAAGAACACAGGTGGGAGACACTGATATGCCAAGGTTATGAAACCTCACCAAGTTGTTTATACAGTGCTGCCAATACAAGCTCATGTTGGCAAGTTGGTGGACTTGATCTTCAGACCTCATACGATGACAGGTCTGATGGTCATTCCAGAAAGACTTCCAAAATTACTTTGAAGGGTGAACTAGGCAGTGGCCTCAGTGTGCTTCCCAAGAGAAGTACTTTGAAGGTGACTGTAGGGATATTCAGCAAGGAGGTTTGGTGCACTTTTGCTAGGATGAGTTTGTAGACTTAATTGTCAGACTTTTTGTATTGTTTTTCTGTTTATTTTCTTTTGTCTTCTTTATTAGAACTAACAGGCTATTTTGTATAGCCCACAGGGTGATTTTGTATAATATTGTGTCCCTAGTACCTGGCACACAGAAGATTCTTTGGAGAATTAATAGTTTCTGCAACCGGAGTGTGGTGGGTGGAGAATGAGTGATAAGGCTAGAGAAGTAGGACCCTAAAACTACTCCAGAATAGGATTAGCTATCTTAAAATTCACAAAAGAAGCAGAAAGTACTGAATGGTCAAACAGAGACATCTGGAGTTTCTCAGATACTGTAAGTCATCCACCAGCCCTCGCTGGTTCTCAGTAACTCGGAACTCGGACACAGTGGGATGAGAACAGATGAGTGAATAATCAAAAAGTTCATGGAAGCTGGTAGCTTCCGCCTCCTTCATTAACACACTTTTCTGGAATGACTGAGCAGCCATTGGCACCATGGGCTGCTGGAGTCTCACCTTGCTTCCTGAGAGCTCGCTCTCTGGTGGGGGCAAAGCTACTGGGCCCTTGAATGAACACCAGATACCTTGTAGTCGGATCTCAGGAAAGGAGAATTCAGGCCATGCCAGCACTTTCTGTTGGTTTATATTTTACCCTCCCCCATTTCTGGTGACCAAAAGTCAAGCTATGGTGTCTAGATGGACACCAAAAACATTCTCCATCCAGCTGTGTCCACATCTCCATTTCTGGCTGAAGAACCAGCCTCTCACTTCACCTTGGGCTTCTGAGCAGACTAGCGTGGCTAAGGCCAGCCCCGGGTGGCCTGGTTTCCACTTTTCAGACTGGCCATGCCATTCAGCTCCTGCTCCTGTGCTCGATCCAGGGTTTTATCCTTGGCTGTCTACATGGACAAAAAATAATGGCCCTTCTGTTTTTCTTTCCCATAACTAGCTGAAAGGAAGCAGCCGAAGCTCCAACAGGCATGTTGATTTTCCCTTTTTTTCGGAGAAGAGACATTCTAGACATTTGGGCATTGGGGAGGAGGTTTCCTGATCCTGTCTTCTTGAACATCAATGCGAATCCAAGCAGCTTGTAGTGGCGTCCTTTCCAGATGGGACCAGTGGACTAGTTCCCTGAGGATTCGGTGGGAAATTGGTCCCCGGGCATCAAGAAGTGGGATGTAAAGAGAGAAAGGATTCTCAGAGCGTGTAAAGCTGTATCCTTAACCATATTTATAAACAACCATTTATAAATGTTGTTTTATATATACACACACACATATATCACCTACCTGAGTGAATAAATGTTAGTAATTATAATCATAGTTGACAATTTTAGAGTATCTATTCTACATTAGACATTTTTCTGAATGCTTTCCATATATTAACACATTTAACTCTCCCAGCAATTCTGTGACATGGGTGTTGGTTTAGCCCTATTTTGCAGATGGGAAAACTGAGATCTGCCAAGGTGAAATAACTTGCCTAAGGTCACATAGCTGACCAACAGTAGAGCCAGGATTTAAATGCAGCCAGTCCAGCTTCTGAGACCATTCTGTTAACTATTCCCCTGAACCGCCTTTCTTTTGCAATGGTTATGCACCACATGAGGACATTTTTGTCAGAGAGGGACCACATATAATTACAATACAGATTAAGTATCCTAATCCAAAATATAAACTCTGAAATGCTCCAGAATTTGAAGCTGTTAACTATTCCCGTGAACCACCTTTCTTTTGTAATGGTTATGCACCACATAAGGACATTTTTGTCAGAGAGGGACCCCTAAAATTACAATATAGGTTGAATATTCTTAATCCAAAAATCTAAACTCTGAAATGCTCCAGAATTTGAAGCTTTTTGAGCAAAGATGGGATGCCCAAAGGACATTCTCATTGGAGCATTTTGAATTTTGAATTTTGGATTTAGGATGCTCAAACAGTAAGTATAATGCAAATGCTCCAAAATCCAAAAATATCTGAACTCCAAAACAATTCTGCGCCCAAGCATTTTGGATAAGGGATATTCAACCTGTACCATATTTTTACTGTACCCTTTCTATGTTTAGATACACTGATACCTCCCATTGTGTTACAGTTGCTTACAGTATCCAGTACAGTAACATAATGTGTATGTTTGTAGCTGAGGTGTAGTGGGCTAGACCATTAGGTTTATCACGCTGTGATATCTGCACAAAGGCAAAATCACCAAATGATGCATTTCTCAGCATGTACCCCTGCCATTTAGCAATGCAATGCTTATAGTTTGGTGATCTAGGCACAAGCGGTATTTGGCTAAGAAACGTAATCCAGGGTCAGCATTCTGCGTAGAATAAGGACGCAGTGAGTGTCCAGTAGTGGAGGAAATGATGTTGATGGGGGAGCTGCAACCACACCAAAGATGAACCAATATTTTCAGACTTACCACTTGAGGTTTGGAGAGAGTTCTGTGTTAGAATTACCGCGTCCCCACTTACTGTCTGACCTCCATCAAGTTACTTAACTTCTCAGATTCTTATTTTTCTTTTGTGTGAAATGGAGATAGTTTTACCCACGTCATGAGGATTAAATAACATGCAGAAAGCACCACGTATAGTCCCAGACACATAATAAGTGTTCAATAAAGGCGACCTTTTCATTTTAGCCATTTGGCCTATTCGCAGTGGATAAATAATCCAAGATAATTACTTATATTTCCAAAGAAATCAAATATGAAACTGTATCCAATTTACTTCTCTAATTTTCAGTGAGTCATGAATTCTTCCTTTCCCGGGCTAGTCAGGCTTGGCTTTTTTTCAAGTCCTGTTTAACTTCTGACCTTCAAGCAAGCTGCCTTAGTTTCCATAACTGGAATTTCCGCCTTCCCCTGGAGGGTCAAGTCTGCTCACCAAGGCCATCTGATGAACTGTTCTTCAGGGGATTAATCAGGGCCTCTGTGTGGAGTCTGCGGGGAGCTCCTTTCAAACCTGCCCTTGACCCTTGGCCCGCTCCTGCAAAACGTGTGCGTGTCCTGTGAATTACAGCAGCCACTGGTCCCCTCGCGACACCTCACGCTACAGAGTATGTCAGAGGCTCTGGAGACAGTTGCTAGAAGCAGCCAGCAAAGGCACTTCCTGCAAAGGCATTGGCTTCTGTGCGCAGCTCAGACAGTTGAGAGCAGTTCCCCAAACTACAGACCTGGAGAATATTTATTTATTTTCCTTTCTATTAGGAAAGCAAGAGGGGACTTTCATGAACATCCTGGGAAATCCAAAGTGTGATATCCCAGTCTGCTGATGAGAACATGCCCTCCTGCCGCTATTATCCACGGTCTTGAATTTAAGCGACAGTCTGGGGGATATGAAATTGAGGTTTATCTTTGAGTGACCAGAGTTATTTTTGTTTTCGTCAGCCTGGACTGTTGTAATTAATGCGAAGACACTGGCGGGAACAAGGCTTTTATTATACTACGAGGGTGAGGATGGCTTTGACTGACCTTTCTTCTGCTGGAGTTCTAGTGTTTTAGTATGTGCTGCTTGTGCTGGAAAGAATTTATAATCACAAGCTGTCAAAGACAGCCATTGTTCCCCCTGCTCTCAACATGTGGGTCAGCCACAAATGCTCTCAGCTTCCCCAGCGCCAAGAGCTGGAGCAGGCCTGGATTCCTCTGAGGCTTCAGGAAAAGCGTTTTGCATATTTTTCACTGCTTTTTTTTTTAAACTTTTTGCCTCAGAAAGACAGCTCTCTTTCAGAGCAGGAACTTCCCTTCAAGGTAGCAGAAGATGAACACTGGCTGCTCGGGGATTTTACAGAACTGATTCTGCTGCAAAAACAAATACTGGCCGCCTTTGCCAGCTCGAAACAGGAGCAGTGGCCCAGCTGACCAGGGGCTCGCTCCCAGGACAGACATGCTGTCATGGAGTCCGAGAGACAATTCCAGGTTAAGGTTTTGGTTTTTCATTTTGGCTTAGCATCCATCGTTGCATTTTTGTACATCCAAACTTTGTGCCTCTTGATCATAATTCCTTTGCTTTTTTTTTTTTTAACGTTATGGAGTATGAATTGTCTGTTTTTAGTTTTTAATGTTGTGCATGATTTTCTGGTAGAGAAGGTTGCAGCAGAGGAGGGCTGAAGAGCAGAATGGTGATTATAAATGATTTCCACACTGGTGTGGCACGCAGGAGTTTTTGGAGACCATTGGAGACCGATTTTCCTCTACCATAGGCTGTCTACTGCAGGAATGCCTGTAATCCTTTTGTTTCTCTTTGCCAGGAGGCTGATGATATTGAGAGTCCCAAACGCAGTATCCGAGACAGTGGCTACGTGGACTGCTGGGATTCGGAGCGCAGCGACTCCCTCTCCCCCCCTCGCCACGGCCGAGATGATTCCTTCGACAGCCTGGATTCCTTCGGCTCCCGCTCCCGGCAGACGCCGTCACCAGATGTAGTCCTCAGGGGTAGCAGCGATGGTAGGTGGGGGTCTTACCAGAATGCACGTCTCGGAAGTGAAACGTGGACGGGCTGACTTGTCACCCACAGCCGCCTTGCTGGAACCTGGTCATTCTCTAAGCTGGCCAGAACAAAAAAATGAATGTTGTTTTCATGGTCACTGGAGTTTTGCTTGGCTCCCCCAGAGTCTGTTTGAACGCTATCTGTGTGAGCCCATCTTCTGCTGGAAAGTGGGTTACATCACTTCTCCCTTGCTTGCAGCGAACCAGGCCGTGTGCAGACCATTAGCTCAGAAAGGGTGCCAGAAGGGCCATGTTTGTGTGAGTGCCACACTGTAGCAGTGAAATGGCACAACTTCCAGCAGGCTGGAAATGCACTGCACACACTCAGGAAGGTTCCGAAGCCGGGGATTTAGGACCTTTAATTGGCACAGGTTTGACAGTCTGATGCTTGTGCCACCTGCCTGGCTGGCTAGCGCCACGCAGGTGGCTGTTACTGTACACTGCACAAGCCAGACTGCCTGTCTGTGCTGAGGCTGGGTTTGATTCAAATCGCTTGGATTTCATGTCACCTGAAAGAAGTGATCATTTTTCTTTACAAAAATGTATAGAATATACATGCAGTGCCTATTTTCAGAAGCTGATTGCCTTACTTTTATTGCACCTTTAGATTTTTCTGTACTTGCAGAAAGGCACCCCGGCTGGTGGGAATTTTTTATTTGTTTCTATTTTATTATGTATTATTTGAACAATGATAATATATCTAGAGACATAAGTCTCTTACCTCCCAGATCAAAATTATCTTTTAAAACTCAAAGATGGCTTTCTACTGCGTGTGTAAAATTCTGTCTTACTGCAATGCTTGCGTATGTCGTGTGCCCTGGTCCCCAGACTGTCACTCAGCACCCAATCTCTCAGTTAGTCCTCAACACAGACGGGAGAGGTACTCACACAGCTTCTCTGTCAGTCCTCCCTAGGGCTGTGGGGCACTCCTCATCCTTGCTTTACAAGCGAGCCTTTGAAAAGTTAAGTAATCTCCCAACATTTACGAATTATAAACATCCCTGTCAGCAGGTAACCTAACAATGTTAGCTTCAAGAAGGGTGAGTTCAGACCTTATCTTCCTAACCTTCATTTATCTAATTTCTTTCTTTTTACCCAATAGAGGTTTATTCTAAAATGACTGAACGAATGCTTTTGTTTAGGACTTAAATTTTCCAGCAGATAGATCAGCCTTGAGCCACATTGTGACGCCTAAAGAATTCCATGGTGCATGGTGATCCTCTTGAAAAACATTTCTAAAATTTTATATGACATCTTAAGTACCACCCACACTATTAGAAGTTAAATACCAAGTCCATGATCTCACTTTTGAGCTTTACCATAATTAAAAAGTAGATTTACTTTTCCAAAACATATCTTAAACAAACTATTTCATCCATTTTTTTTGTTTTTTTTAATTATTGCATTTTATTCCTCTTGAGTTTTTAATAACTGGTAATATAGATCCTTTATTTATTCTGTGACCAGCTTCAAGGGTTGCAGAGTTTATAATGACCACATCTTGAAGGGATTTAAGATGGTGATTACTAAAATTGTACCAATATGCGCTGAGGCATAATTTAAGTTGCAGCAATTAAGATCGATAAGTTAGAACCTTTTTATAAATGTTTTCTCCATCTAAAGAATAACATTGACCTTCTCAAAACACTATTTATGAATTTCACCAATCAGCCTGATAACCTTAAGGCTTATTCTTATAAACTAATCAAGACCTAATGAGGTTTTTAAAGAAAAACAACACTTTTTTTTTAACTGCCTTTTAAAATGTAGTATAATTTTAGCCAGATTCTGGATTTCATGAGAGTTTATGAAATGTATTTTTAAAAATGATTCTACTTAGGAAGATTGCTAGTTCTAATAAGCATGTCCAAATTTAGGAAAATATTTCTTGAGCCCACTCTCAAGTCTTGAGAGTTTCTTTCCTAGTACTCACCATCAATTAGGGAAGGTCTTACCATGATATTCATTAACCCTAATTGGGTCAATATAGAGATCTTTCGTTTTATTATTATTGATGCCCACTGATCCATTCAATAAAGATGCTCATGAGTTACCCTAGTGAGAGGCATCGCGATTCTGTGGATTGGACACAAGAGCTACCTGGCAAGGATACTGATATGCCTAGGGGTGTTTCAGTCAATCTGTCCTGTCAAACAGGCGCCCAGTCTTCCCTCACTTTCACTAGCTTTCCTTCTGAGGCCACTGAATGGGCTCTATTAAAGAAGAAATACGAAACCCTCCACTCAGGTGCTTTAAAATAAAACATAGTATTGTAATAAATTAATATTCTTATATTTTAAATAGAAGATCTGGTAAGGGATAGAAATAAAGAATAAGAGAGATTAAAGTACTGGAGGAAGATTAAGAAGGACAGAGTGGAGTGTGCATATGGCAAAGATAGGTAAGAGAGAAAAGACCCCTAATGGACAAGAGAGAAATGTAGCCTCATGGAAAGGAAGGGCCAGCCTTTGGTAAAATTAAACCATCATTGTGTACTATGTTATACACTCTTAGCTCTGACCATGAATGAAGAAGGCACCCTAGTAAATTCCCATGTTCATAAGATGAAGCAAAGTCAACATTTCTTGAAGTGCTGTCCTTCCATAAGAGGCAATCTATGGTTTATCATGGTTTATGAACCATGGTGGGTAAACCATGCCTACCACTTCCTCTGTGCTTCACACCATCTCCTCTAATCCTCAGGACCACCTATGAGACCTGATTATCACCTTCAAGTATCCCACAAAGACCCTGAAGTATTGATACTTAAATTTCTCAGGGTCACACAGCAAGTAGGTGGCGGAGCCGAAATTAGACCCTGATTTTCACGTCCACAAACCTAAACTCCTCTTCCCTGGGCCACCCTGCCCTGGGGCCTCAGCAAGTTAACGTGTCCTGAAGTGTCTAAGACTTTCACCAATGAATAATTAGGGGGTGAGAAGTGATATGATTATATGTTAAGCAACATATTTTAAGACGTTCACTCAGTATGTTATAGGTAATATATTTTAGACATCAAACAGAAATAGAGTACATAGATTATAGGATTATTGAGGGACCTGAGACAACTCTAATTTATTGCAAAGTTTTCATAGTTGCTCAAAGAATCATTTTCTTTCATTTGTTTACTCAACAAAGTGCTAGTCAGGACTTTCTAAGCCAGTGTATTTTAACCTCTTTTATCTCACAGCACACTTGTACCTATGGTTAAACTTCCACAGCACACTTAAATTATGTTGATCCAAAAAAAAGTGCAAAAAACAACAACAAAAACAGAATATACTTACTGTGCTTTGAATTTCTCTCAAAAATAATTTAATTAAAGATCTTTAAGATTTTTCAAGGCACACCTAAGATCCTCTCGCGGCACCCTGGTTGATAATCAGTGCTCTAAATAGTCATTTTTTTCCAAATGTGTTGCGGAGAAATAAACTTTGGAGGGAAGTCGAGAGGACAGAAATTGGAGTTTCAGAGTCACGAAGAAGGGCTCCTTCAGCCTCTCTGAGCCTCTATTCCCACCTTTATAAAATGGGGAAACAAGTTTAAGAGTTTGGCAAGGTAAGGTGGTATTAGGATTTGTTTCTAAAGCATGTCCCAGGGGGATCTAAAAATTTCATTCTGACATGGAAAGAGACAAAGTTGGTAAAAGACTAGGGATAGGCAGGGAGCGAAGTTATGACTCAAACGCTGTGCGACCAAGTAATGAAATGGTCAAAGTTTGAGGGAGACTGAAAGCAGGTGGCATGAATAATTCATAAACTGAACATTGTATCTACCATGGGGAACAGCTTGGGTATGGTCAATGCTTTTAACTTTTAGAGTCTTTTAAAAGCCATTGTATCATTTAATCTCCAGGGCAAATCTTACGTTTTTCTTTAACAGAAAAGGACAGTAGAGTGAGTATATTAGAAATAAGCCTAGGGGCTCGCAGCTCGTTTCTGACAGATCCAGAACTATTCTAACATAAAGAGTGGCCAGCATTTATTAAACACTTAACCTGCGCCACATATTCGTATCAATTGTTTTATATGTTTCTGGTCCTCCCAGCAGCCCTGTGGAGTAGGAAGTATTATTTCCTCATTTTACAGATTGAGAAACTGAGGTTTAATGTGGTGAAGTAACATATGTAAACTCTCATAGCTAATGAGTAGCAGAGTTCAAGATATTAAGTGTATCTTACTTAAGACCCTGTCCACTACCACCTCTGTCAGGCCTCCACACCTCTTTGCTCTCAAATTAAGGCTCTTTTCTTACATGTAAATACATATATTTTTTATCTGTTATCAATAGCATTGAATAATCTTACAATGTTCTCATTGGTTAAGAGTTTTCAACTAGCATCACAAAAGTGGCTACATATACAGTAATGTTTGTTTTAATGATAGTTTGATTGTAATAGGCCTTAGAAATCTAATGAGATGAGGCTTAGGAAAAAAGAATACAGTATAATTATTGGGGCTGTTGCCCAACAAAAGGGTAACCGAAGATTCCTTGGCACTGTCTAAAACACTCTTTAAGCCCAACCAAGTCATTTATTCATCAGATAATTTGAAGATGCTCACTGCATGTAAAGGCAATGCGGTAGGAACTGTGAAAGCTATAAAGCCTTTGTTTTCAAAATATAAGGTAGAAAGAATAATGCTCCAGAAGCAAAGGCAAGATTATAGGTCCATAGAGTTTACAGGAAGGAAAGATCGCTTTCAGCTCTGAGGGCCAAGACGCGCTCCCATGCAGAGACACATACATTTATTATCATTCAAACCACTTCCCCGAAGGCAAGCCCTTGGAATAAACCAAATCAGTCAATTTTCTGAATTCCTGTATGTCTGAGCTCCTTGATTGTAAGTTAAATTTTCTTGGTATTTTATGGATGGGTTATAGATACCTCAAAGACAAAATCTTTTATAATTCTTATTTACTGGGGTATCCAGCACAGTGTAAGGCATACAGCAAGCGCTCAGTAAATGTATTGATAAAGAATTATTGATCAGTTGATGGTTTTTCCTTTGGAGAGTTGCAGAATCTCGGCTGGCATATAGTTCTATTGCAAATGTGTTGCTAGTTATAATTTCCAGATAGAGTTAGGGTTCCTACCATATTTTTCAATTTGGCCCTTGTCGTCTTTTAATGTGGATTAGAATTGAGAGCTTTTTCCAGAGTAGAGTGATTTGAACTGACACACCGTGTGCTTGCCACTGGGAGCTCTTCTGGGGCCCTGCACACTTGCTCAGTCCCCGTCTCTTCCCCAGGGAGAGGAAGTGACTCTGAATCCGACTTGCCGCACCGGAAGCTGCCAGATGTGAAGAAGGATGACATGTCTGCACGGCGGACTTCCCATGGTGAGCCGAAATCAGCAGTGCCTTTCAACCAGTACCTCCCCAACAAAAGCAACCAGACAGCCTACGTCCCCGCTCCCCTGAGAAAGAAGAAAGCAGAGCGTGAGGAATACCGCAAGAGCTGGAGCACCGCCACCTCCCCCCTGGGCGGGGACCGGCCCTTCAGGTGAGACCCCGGCTCCTGGCTGGGCCCTTCCTGGCTTGGAGGAACTACAGCTCTAGGTCGTGAACCAGGTTCAATAACCAGTTCAGAATTCCCTATAGGCTGCCCCATGGCTGTGTCCTATAATCCCAGCACTCTGGGAGGCGGAGGCTGGTGGGTTGCCTGAGCTCAGGAGTTCGAGACCAGCCTGAGTAAGAGCAAGACCCCATTTCTACTAAAAATAGAAAAACTAGCTGGGCATTGTGGTGGACACCTGTCCTTCCAAGTACTCGGGTAGCTGAGGCAAGAGGATTCTTTGAACCTAAGAATTTGGGGATGCTATGAGCTATGAGACCCTATCACTCTACTCAGGGCAACAGAGTGAGACTCTGTCTCAAAGAAAAAAAAAAGCCAAAAACTTTGATGTAAGATTACAAGTGGAGGTGGGCAGGACAGATCCATAGAGAGAATTTTCAGGATAAGTTTCCTGAGTGTGCCTAGCACGGTGCCTGGCATGTGGTAGGTATTTTCAGGATAAAATACAAGTTTCTTGAATACCTAGCATGGTGCCTGGTACATGGTAGGTATTGAACAAATACTTGTCTAAACAAGCAGATTTTTGAAGCAGATTCCATTGACAGGACCCCTGTCATTCATGTCCTTTGTGGAGACTGCCAGGCTCTCAATTCTATCAGAGAAGGTGTAGAAAGACTCCTAGGTAAAGTCTACCTAGACTTTTGAAAAATCTAGCCGCAAGTTTATCCAGATACAAGCTTGTGTGTGTCAGCAATGCGTGGAACAGACGTCATGGTCACATACGGAAAGGCTCATCAAAAGTGGAAGACACACCAGGGTTCTCATCTCTTCAGAGAAAGTTCCTTATTCTCTGATGATGTTTTTGTATGTATTTACTCACTTATTCAACAAAGATATTTCTGAGCATCTTTTACAAGCCAGATGCTGTCATTTAGGCATTGGGGACCCAAAAATAAATAGTCTCTGCCTTCAAGAACTTTATAATAAAAGAAATTTTTCTCATACTGCATCTTTACTATCTATGATTTTCCATTGAATAGTTCATTAAAATTTTAAATTATTGAACAAAACTAATGAATTTTACCTTTCCAGCAGAAAAGAGTTTTTGTCTTCCAATATCAGGTTTGGAATAGCTCTGAATGTTGAGAGTATGATGCATTAATTAACAAATGGCTACACTGAATTTTCTTTACATTATCAGGACCATATGATGTGCTATGACTTTTTTTTTTTAAGAGAAAGGTAATAGCAGAATGGCGGGGAGGTGACATCTGGAGCCCAGTCTGTTAGTTTGGTGAACCATATTGTCCGACTCACTAGCTATCCTGAAACAATAGAGGAAGAGGGCAGTGAAGTGGGGTCTCCTGGTGAAGAGGACCCGGTCGGCCAAATGAATCCTGGCGGGAAGCCTTCTGATGGTGGGTTAGAATTACCCAGCGGCAGTGGTAAGGAACACCCATCTTCAGAGGGGGCTGGGATGGCTCCAGCTCCCAGATCTGAAGAAAAAGATGCTGCTGAAATCCAAAAGCGCAGAAGGCTAGAGCAAGCTGGGATCAAGGTCATGCCAGCAGCGCGGCGCTTTGCCAGGTTAGCTGTGCTGGCCCAGGGCTGGCCCGGCTGGTTTTCTGCATGGAATCTGTCTGGAGAGTTATTTCCCCACCTCCTGCTTTTCCTATGCATCACTGCTCCCTCCTCTGAGCAAATAGAAATAGATAATAAATAGTCTTTGCTTTAGGGCATGTGTCTGCTAAGTACCTGTGATTTTAAATCAAGGTGAAGAGTGAGCTCCTGGCTGCTTGATTGTACCTTGTGCTGCCCATGTATTTGTGGTCGCTCCTTTGTGGGCTGCAGGATGTCCCTAGCAATAGTATTTTATTTTTCCATTGTTTGTGGCTTGTAAATTTTCACACTACTCCTAAATGGCTCATATCCTATTTTACACATCACTGGAAAATAGTCGGTTTCTTTGAAATGGGAACCAAAAGTCCACTTACTTTACTTTCTTTGTCCCAAGAGAGTAGTAAGTAGGATTGAATTTATTTGACTCCTAATTTTCTAAAGTGTGTTGATTCAAAAACAAAGAATGGAGTAATTATCTCTCCTATTTGTAACGAAGGCACCAGTCTAGCATGAGGGAAGGCCACAGAAAAGTATAGTTCCACAGTTTTCTACAGTGTTTTGAGAAGCTGGTTAATTCTTCTTATGTAATTTCCACAATGATTATAACAAATAATAGTGCAGCCAAAATTTATTTTACAAATTGACACTCATAACCATTCAACAATCAAAATTCCTTTGCCACTTAACGGTTCTATTTACTTCTAAGAGTGATACACCTGTTTTCCAGAAAAGGAAATAGGAGCAGAGATATTAAGTGTCTTGCAGAGGGGTCAGCATTGACCTGGTGGCCAGATTCCAATGCTCTAACCACAGCACCACATCTGCCTCCCACACATTTAACGGAACATTTTCCATTTCTCTGTACAGCTCCATATGTGGTTTTTCCTGGGGTCCAGGTTTTAATTAAAATATCCAGCATTGACTTAGACAGATTGAATCCTAGGGTATCTTTGTGTTGATAAAAAACCAAGGATATACTTCTTCCTTGTCTATGGTATCCCACAGATAATGATGCCTCACCCTAAACATGGGTGTGTTTCTGGGAAATCCTAACACAAAATCATGCTTGTGTGGTGAGAAGCTCTCTGGGTTGCTGAAATAATGAAGAGTAATATCATAGAATTTTTTAAAAACCACAGATCTTCTTTTCTAAAAAATTATTTTTATTTTTAATTATTGTGGGTACTTAGGCGTATTTGTGTAGTTGTGTATTTTATGGGGTACTTGTGATGCTTTGATACTGTCATACAATGTGTATTAATCAAAGAAGGGTAACTGGAGTATCCATCACCTCATGCATTTATCATTTCTCTGGGTCAGGACTTTGGCTTACCAGTTCCTTTAGTTATTTTAAAGGATTCCCTAACTTATTGCTTATAGTCACTTTGTTCTACTATTAAATATTGTTCATTCTGTCTAACTTTATACAATGAGAATAGTTTTGTACCCATTAACTATTCTCATTGTATCTCTTCCTCCCTGATACTGGCCATCATCATCCTATTCTTGGTCGCCAAGAGATCCATTGTTTTAATACAAAATTAAACATTTAATATTAAGTTATATTAAACAGTTAATATTAAATTAAAATATTTAAATTTTAACATTTAGCTCCCACATCTGAGTGAGAACATGCAAGTTTTGTCTTTTTGTGCTTGGCTTATTTAATGTTCTCCAGTTTTATCCATGTTGTTGCAAATAGTAGGATTTCATGCTTTTTAGGCATAATAATATTCCATTGTCTATATGAGCCATAAATTCTTTATCCATTCATCCAATAATAGGCACTCATGTTGAGTCCAGTCTTGGTTATTGTGGAAGGGCACAGTTCTTTCCTATGTACTGAATTCCCTTCTTTTGGATATATAACTAGCAGTGGGGTTGCTGGGTCATATGGTAGTTCTATTTTTAGATTTGGGGGGAACTTCTATACTGTTCCCCCTCGTGGTTGCAGTATTTACATTCCCACCAATAGTGCGCAAAGATTCACCTTTTCCCACATCCCTACCAGCATTCATTATTGCCTTTCTTTTCGATAAAAGCCATTTTAACTGGGCTGAGATGACATCTCATTGAAGTTGTGATTTGCACATCTCTGGTGACTAATGATATTAAGCATTCTTTTGCATATTTCTTGTCCATTTTTATGCCTTATTTTGAGAAAAGTCTATTCAGATACCTTGCCCATTTTAATTGGATTGTTTGACCTTTTTTTTTTTTCCCCATTGAGTTTTGGAGCTTCTTATATATTTTAGCTAGTATTCCCTTCTTGGATGGGTAGTTTTTTTTGTTTTTTTTTTTTTTGTTTTTTTGAGACAGAGCCTCAAGCTGTCACCCTGTATAGAGTGCTATGGCATCACAGCTCACAGCAACCTCCAATTCCTGGGCTTAAGCGAGTCTCTTGCCTCCGCCTCCCAAGTAGCTGGGACCACAGGTGCCCGCCACAGCGCCCGGCCATGTTTTGGTTGCAGCCGTCATTGTTGTTTGGTGGGCTCAGGCTGGATTCGAACCCACCGGCTCAGGTGTACGTGGCTGGCGCCTTAGTCCGTTGAGCCGCAGGCGCTGACCTCGGATGGGTAGTTTGAAAATATTTTCTCCCATTCTATGGGTCTTCACTTTGTTGATTGTTTCCTGCGATGTAGCTAAGCTTTTTAACTTGATGTGAT
Organism: Arctocebus calabarensis; assembly: GCA_963573935.1. Lineage (NCBI taxonomy): Eukaryota > Metazoa > Chordata > Mammalia > Primates > Lorisidae > Arctocebus > Arctocebus calabarensis. The sequence goes on along the minus strand of CAUYON010105906.1, from coordinate 33,794 downwards.
CCCATCTGTTCAATTTTGCTTTATTACTCAAGTGCTTACTCAGACCTGTCCTGAAGTGGTTTCCCAATGTTTTCTTTTAGTCTTATTTTTATAGTTTCAAGTCGTAGATTTAAGTCTTTAATCTATTTCAGTTGATTTTTGTGTATGGTGAATGGTGAGGGTCTAGTTTCCTTCTTCTACATATGGATATCCAGTTTTCACAACTCTGTTTATTGACAAGACTATCCTCCTGGCACCTTTATTAAAGATTAGTTCACTGTAGGTTCATTTGGATTTATTTCTGGGTTTTCTATTCTGTTCCATTGGTCTATGTGTCTGTTCTTATGCCAATACCATGCTGTTTTGGTTACTACAGCTCTATGGTATAATTTGAAGTCAGATAATGTGATTCCTCCCATTTTGTTCTTTTTGCTCAGAATGGCTTTGCCTATTCTGAGTCTTTTGTGGATTTTTTTTTTCCTATCACTGTGAAAATGCCATTTGTATTTTGATAGGAATTACATAGAATCTATAGATTTCATTGGATCATATAGATATTTTAATGATATTTTAACAGATATTCCATGCTCCAATCCATGACGATGGATTACTTTTTCCTTTTGTGTGTGTGTGTATCCTCAATTCTCATCAAGGTTTTATAGTTTCCATTATAGAGCATTTTCATTTCTTTGGCTAAGTTTATTCCTAGGTATTTTATTTTATTTGTAGCTATTATCAATGAGATTATTTTTCTTGGTTTCTTTTTCATATTGTTTGCTGCTGGCATATAGAAAAACCAGATATTCTTTTTAAATTTTCATTCAGAGATCTTGTTAGACACATACTTTTCCTGGATCCTTTGAGCATCTAGTCATTCCAGAGATTGGATTAGATGCTGAGAATACAAAGAAAATGTACTAGGTACCATTTTTTCAGACTTCTGTTTCTTCTTTGAAGACACAGTAGGAGTAGGTAGTAAGTGATATAGATAAGAGAATGGCTTTACAAAAAATTTACAAAAATTTCTAATCTTCATATCTTTGACATGCATGCCTGATTTTTGTCACATCTGTGAAGATTTAAGCTAAATTTTATCAAGGTTATCACTATCTTTAGAGTACCTGAAACAGCAAAGGATGATGAAACGGGAGCTACATGAAGCTAATTCAGTATGCCCAAGAATAATGGTAATGTAGAGAAAAAAGTTGGGCAGAGGCTGGGAATTCCATGGGTATACTATACCACTTCAATAACCGAGAGATTTATTTTGTTATAAAACATTGAACTCTTTTATGACAATTCCCATTCAGGGTACAAACATAGAATTATGGTTAGTTTAATAATGTAATTCTGATAAATGTGTGTTGTGTTCATGTGGTTGCTTTTGCTTCCATCCATGTTTCCTGTTATCTGGCCTAATTTTAACCCATCTCTACCAACTTAGCTCTGTTAAGCAGAAGTTTGCACGTCAGTGAATGTCATCACACTTCAGATCTTCTGACTTAAGATTTAAACTTGGGTTCAGGATAATTATACCTATTCCCAGAGAATGTCCTCAGTTGAACAAAACAGCTGCTGCATGTGTTAGATTTTTCAACTGCCATCTTTCTCCTAAAGGTTTTGAACATACCATGCCACCAGCCTGCCATGTCTATGTCTTTGTGGCTTACTTTTTGCAGGCCACAACAGAGTTCAGAGTCATTCCAAGTTTATCCACTTTAGGGAAACTGCTTTTAATATGGCAGAAAGTGGCTTAACTGGAATGAAGTGTGTATCATGAAAAAGAAAAGGACTCTCGCTGTCTGGAAAATAAGAATATAAATACTGATGTATTCTGGCCATCTTTGCACCCAACAAGAGGCCCAAGATACTTTTTAGGGCCTATTTCTCAGCTGTGTTTACAAAGACGGAAGAGCTGGGCCGGGCATGGCTGAAGCAAAGGGCTTAAGAACACAGCTTTATTTTGTAGACTGTTTTTTGTTGGTGTTCTTTGTTTATTTCCCAAATATCTTAAACACCTCCTTGCATTATCTTTAAGGCAATATAGAAAAGAAATAAAGGCGCCTGTTATTCCATTTTCTCATGAGGTTAGAAGCCTGCAAGTCCCAAGCTTCCTCTCAAACATTATATCAGGAGGTATCTTAGCATCAAGGGACAGAGGTAGGACTTCTTAATAAATGTGTGGAGTTCAATATTTATTAGCATTTCCACTGAAGTAAAAAAGTATATAAAGAACTTTTCTTCTATTTTATATTATGATTGCATTAACTCAATTATCCCCCAAATCTAAGACTCTGCCAAAGAAGCCACGATTTCTGTTTTTAGGACGATAAAATAAGAACCAAGATTCACTTCCTCCAAATTAAAATGCCGTGGAGATTTGAGTTCCCTTGCTTGGTGTTTCCCATTGGAGAGGTAAACTTTTGTTTTGAACTGAATTATAGTTTCACGTGATTGTTCTTCGTTTCTAATTATTTCCATATGTTCCAGCACTCCTTACTTTCTGCTAGTCTGTGAATCTTCTTGACCACATAGTAATTAATTACAGAGGGGGAAGAATCTCCAAGGAACAATAGACATTTTGGAAATCTGTAGAGGAGGAACATATGCAGCTGAGTGCCAGACTCTTCCCCACCCCTTACCGCATGTGGGTCTACCCTGCCTACCACTGCACAGAACCTCGGGTACCAAGGACCGGTCAGGCCCCGCCTTGCACAGACCTTTGTGCCTCTGCGTGTAGCTGCCTTATTTGGAGACGGGGAGAACAGGGAGGTTTCTTGTGTTGCCCGTGATATTCCCGGGAGGACTGACAGCTTTTTCTGGAGATCCCAGCTCCTTTCAGCAGAACAAACCGACTATCAATCCGAGCTGGTCGATTCTGCATTGCCAAGTAGGTGAAAGAATATGCTGGTTCTTCCTTGGTTTACTACGTTATCTCATCCACTTTGAAATATAGAAGCCTTAGAAACTTTGAGACAAGAGCTTTTTTCTTCCCTCTCACCTGCCTTAGGCTCATAATGTGTCCTCCCCCGATAGCCTTACCCGTGTTAGGTGACTGGACAGGACTGCAGGTTGGAGGCAGGGCTCCGCTTGTCTTGCTCCACGAAGCACTATGGGACTGTATTCCTTCCAAGTGAAGCAGTGAGCTGTGACCCCCTGCCCCAGAAGCCCCTTCTCCCCAAAGCAACTCATCTAGGAATGACTTGACAGAAATAAAAGTGCCAAACCTCCCCAGGAATGTGAAGCCAGAGAGCCTGAGCCTGCCCTTCAATTTACTTAAATTATTTTACCTAAATTCAGATGACTCAAGCTAGAGACCTTTATGTTCTTCTCAGCAAAGTGGACACAATAATTCCTATCTTACAGAGCTGTCATGAAAGTAAGTACATCTGGAATGTACTAGCTACTCAGAGAGTTGCTTTTTTGAAAAACAAAGTAAAATACACCAAAGCTTCATGATAGACTGTCTTTAATGCCCTTTGGGGTTAAAAAGAAAAGCCTACTATAGAAGTCATTTAAATCTTTTGGTAACTAGACACCTGTGAGTAGGTCTGTCTTATACATATTATTTATAATTTCATGTCCAACAATGCCAACCCAGAACTTGTATCGTTATTTTCTCCTGTCTCTGAGTTTGCCTTGAATCTCTGAATTTATGAGAAATTAGTGGAAAATCAGACATTGTGAGAGTTTGTAAGCAGGCAGGGGGTGTCTTCAAGTGACCCGTGATATGGAAACTTTCTTCAACCCCCTTTTATAAAACACACAACCTAAACTGAGATCAGTTGAAATGAGGCCTGCCACACTGGGCACGTAGCCTAAAAAGAAACACCCAAGGGAATTTGTAACCTGGCTGGGTTCACATAACACATAAGGTACCAGATTCTCCCTGCTCAAATTGGCATCACAGATTGGCAGGACTATTTGCATAAGTGTGTTATTTTTTTATTCCAAAGAATTCTGCCTGAGTTGGGGGAGGTTGAAGCCCAAGACCCCTAGTCAAAAAGTGGAAAGCATACTGCTCTCAGACTTAAGAGGTTCACAGCAGACTCTGAGAGTATTGGGAGTACATGCACCCACATTGGGATATGAGTTTGAAAGAGCTTTGTAAACTACAAAGTGTAGTGGCGACATGGTAAGACATGATTAGTTAGCATTCTGCTGCCGTCAATCCTGGCTGACCATTACTGTCTATAACGAGCAATGCAAATTGCAACTCTAACCTTAACACATCTCTCAGGATTTCTATTTAGTAGCCCAGTTTCTTCTCTTTCTCCCTCTTCTGTAGTAATGATAACACCTCATTTTTTTGTATGATGCTGTAATTTCAAAACTGTTCCTGGCATGGTCCTTTAATTCATGAATAGTACAGTGTTCTATTCATTATCATAGAACAGGTCACCCGGAGCCAGACTGCCTGGGTTTGAATTCTAACTTAAGTTCAGCTCTTTGACCTGGGACAAGTTTCATAACCTCATCTCAGTTTCCACTCTATCAAATGGGGATGATGGTAACACCAACCTCGTAGGGTTAGTGTGAGAGCTGAACGAGTGAACTTAGGAAAAATTCTAGCACATAGTATTGGGGCTAATTGGCTGTTAGCCCCATTAACTGCACCATCAATATGTTTTTTACATAATGCCTTTGAAGACATGAGTTCAATGGCCTGTTATTTTCCATTGACTATTAAATGGCCACAGCCAATCAAGGCCAGTTGGTCCTTGCTGGACATGCTGGCTGAGAAGGTAGGTGGGAAGACAAGTGAGCACAGAACAGAGAGGGGCCAGCCAGGAACCAGAGACTTGGGTGTACAACTCAAAGGGCAGAATTTTATATTTTCAGAAATAAATTTATTCAGGGAGTAAACCATCCCTCTCCCTGCCCCAAATTCTGCATTTTCAAACTGTATTGAGAACCATGGTTAGCAATGAGAAGAGGTTTTCTGAGCGTGATTAACAGTGTTTGATGTTCCAAGGTCAGATGGAGTGAGGGCTTGCTGCATCCTCGAGATGGTGACTTCCTGGGAACAGTCAGGGCACAGGAGCGGTGGGCTACCTGGGTGAACAGAACACCCAGAGTTTCACTGCTGATTCTGCTCTTAGCCAGGCTAATTCCTCCTGTCTTCATCTCTGAGATGAATTTGTCCTTTGAGGATGAAGAATTTATTCTTAATCCTCTCTCAGAAAGCTGATAAAAAGTAAGTGAGCTTTCTTTAGAAGTCAAGTTTTTCCTGTTATCTTTATGAACTGAAATGATAATCAAGGATGAGAAAAGGCTGCCATATGTTATTATGACTTAGAAGCAAGCTTGGTCTTCTGGGGAGGTGGAGGGCCAGGGGTTTGCTTGAATGCCACATAGGCACGATCCCCTGTATCCACCCCTCACTCTCCAATGAAAGCAAAAACAGGAAAGTGGAAAAAGTCCTAAGACTTACTGCCTGCTATTCCACCATTAAACAGCATGCCTCTAAAAATTTAAAGTTCCTAAGTTTCAAAGGGGCCTTTGAGACCCTCTGGATTGCTGCGAGAATAGTGCATAGTAATCATTTTTAAGCCATTTTGGCAAAACCTCTTAGCATTTGCTAGACACCTAGCATTGCTAAAGAAGAAGAGTCAGGGAGGGGTGGAAGAAGAAGGACAGGATTGCTGGTGGGAGGGTGCAGGGCAAGAGAAGCATTAGAAGACCCTCGGGATGGGGGAGGATTGTCTGAACTGACCCCAGATGTTTTAGGTTAGCTCGGCTCTGCAGAAAGACCTTCCTTCACGTGGCAATCGGGTGCTCATTCTGGTATTCCGTCACAGAGCTGCATTCATTCGTTTTTCCCCCAGATCAGTTCCGTAGTAGTGAAAGTTTTTGCCTTGTCAGTCAAAAACAAATCGAAGATCTGCTAATGTGCTAAAGAAAAAACCAAAAGCTTTCTAGTTTTTCCCTGATTTCATACAAAGAATCTAAATTGTCACTTTCAGAGCCATTTAGGATCCTGCCTTTCTGATACTGACAGAGCCCTGCAAATTAAATGAATTGTTAGTAGTGCTAGTTTCTGGCTTCATTCAGCATTTTAAAACCTAACTATGCTGCAACCTTAGACTAAAATAATAAACAGATGTCATTTGAACTAACGGTATGGAGAAGACTTTTCACTAACAACTACCTTGTCTGTCTGGAGATGGGGATTTAGAATTTGGGGGGGGGGTCTGATCATATGTGGAGTTCCACTTAATTTTGCTCTATCAGTCAAAGCCAATTAAGTGAAGAGAAAGAAGCTACTTGTGACATTATCCTTCGCAAAGAAAATCCTTTCCCAACCTACCAAGATGGCAAAGAGTCAGAGTCGGATGACGAAGTTGCCTGTCGAGTGCCTGATCCTGAGAAAGATGACTTTGCAGCGAGGAGAGTGAGGATGAACCAAAGCAAGCCAGTGGTGCCACTGAATCAGCTCCTCTACGGGCCTTACCAGAGAAAGGACGCAGAGAAACCAGGTGGCAGCAAACAGCTCTCAAAGGGCATCTCAGAAAAGAGAAGTCTGAAACACAAAAGGTGTGCATGCACGTAGCGTGTGTGTGTCTGTGTGAATGTGAAACACCGAGGGAGCCCAATTAAGGAAAGGTGATTTATATCATAGCCCCCCCTTCCAATTCCTTTCTTCCCAGCCCCAGTTACATGCACTTGGTAATGGGGGTTATTTAGAAGTAGAACTCCAAATACTCAATTACTCCTAGATACAGATGGCAGACAGACAATAGAGTGGCCATGTCCCAAATAAGACTGAATTTGCTAAATAAACATGGAATTTGAGTGTATAGATCTGCTGAATCAGGGCCCATCAGCACACATGGGTGTGTCAGCCTCATTGGTGTAAACAGACACGTCCCATTCACTCCCTGTCAGCGAACAGCCAGCTCCCAAGGCTGCTCAGTTCATTCAGAGAGGGAGAGGAGGGTTATTACACTTCCTTCTTATTAGCTCCTTTTAGATGTTGGGAAGGGGGAAAACATGAGACTTGCTCCTTCCTTCCTCACACCAGCAACGTCGCCTGCGCCACTGATGGGGGATATCTCCCATCAAATATAAAATATAATACACGTCTGTGCGTTCTAGCATGGACAGTGTTTCCAAGGGAGTTTCCTTCTCCTAACTTTCTACCATCCTCTTGATACGTGTTGGAGTGAATTGGGGAAAGGAAGATTGTAGTAAGATGACATTTGGCCAGTGATTTTTAAAGGGACAAGATTTCATTTAAGGTGTCTATTGGCTGAATTAGCCTTCAGAGTTTTCCATTCTTGTATTTTTCCTCATATCAAAATCATTTAAAGTTAACATCTTCGTTATTAACTTGCCCATCACTTTAGAGATTTTTAAATCTGATGAACTAAGAATTTATATATATATAAGAATTATCAGGGCAGCGCCTGTGGCTCAGTGGGCAGGGCGCCAGCACCATATACCAAGGGTGGTGGATTCAAACCCGGCCCCGGCCAAACTGCAACAAAAAAAATAGCTGGGCATTGTGGCAGCCGCCTGTAGTCCCAGCTACTTGGGAAGCTGACGCAAGAGAATCGCCTGAGCCCAGGAGTTGGAGGTTGCTGTGAGCTGTGATGCCACAGCGCTCTACCGAGGGCAATAAAGTGAAACTGTCTCTACAAAAGAAAAAGAAAAAGAATTATCTCAGCTTCTTTACACAATTAAAATGATTCTTTGGACAGAGTTATTGAGCTCAATGGAGCAGTTAGTGTTTTGGATTTTTTAAGAAAGTATCAGATACAAAAGCCATGGAAGATTCCTGGCTATAGCACCAGGCACCCATTTTTCACAGGACACATTATGTTTCAGGAGCCTCTGGGTCTTTGCAGTCCTTGTTGGCACGCCTGGTGACCAACCACTTTTAGAGCACCTTGTGGGAGGGATCAGTTGTTCCAAGTGAAACAAAGACTTTTCGATAACTGAGTAATATCAAGGCACAGTGACGCCTATCGGCAATTTGAGTTAGACAAAGGACTAGCCTTTGTATCTCTTTTTTTCCTTTTTCCCCATGCAATTTTAATTCCTGATATTTCCAGCTGCATTTGTTGTTATCACCTGACTCTGTTTGGGGACCCCGCTCGGGTCCAGATGCAGCCCACACAACCTTTCTAGACAGCATCAAAGAACTGATCTCTAAAAGAAGAAAAAGAGAAAAGGCTCTTTGCTGTGTACTTCTGTGAGCCCCTTTCTCAAACCGAAAGCAAATAGAAAATTCTGTAGCCTTTCTATTTGCAGACTCAGAAAATACCCCAAATTGGATGTATATTTTGGAAAAAAAAATACAATAGGCTCTATTGATTTATATTTTTGCTTCTATCTGAAGAAGTATATTTAGTTGGAAACGGCCTTTTAATGTGATAGAACATTTCCGCATAGACGTGCTACAGCTTTGGTTTAAATTCCAACTTTGGCAAATTCCAGCATTAGCCAGCTGATAGTCACTTCTTAGGAGAGCCACTGAAAATACCAGTTTTAGCATCAATAAAGGTGAACGGTTATTAACACAAGAAACAAATGGGTATCGATTCTGTAAATCCAGGTAAAGAAGAATACTCTCTATTCTTCAAGCTTTTCACTGGTTGCACCAACCAATGCCGTGAAGCAGAAATCGAGTTTGAGTTTTGAAACACTGTTCAGAACTGCCTTTAATGTGCTTTTTGGCAGTTGTGGGTTTGGGCCGGAGATGTTTAATATGTGAGCAGCGTTCCAGCTATCTCCAAACTAATCCTAGAATTTGGATCATGCAGTGCTCATTACTGACATTTTACGGGTGCAGTAAAAAACATTCCAAGAGGGCTAAGGGATTCAATCAGAAAACCTGAATTCATTACAGTAACTTGAATAGTGTGGGAATTGGGCATCATTACCGCCAAACCGAAATCTCATTACCATTCTTAATAGTCTTCCAGCGAGCTCTGGTTCCCCTTCCTAAACTCAACTAGAGAGTGTCCTCTGGTGGGAAAAACTCTGTCTCATCACAGTGTTAAACAGGTAGCATAGACTGAGGTAGCCACGGCCCCTGCGAGGCCATATTTTTGAGACAGGGAAAAGTGCTTCCATAATTGAGTTCTGTCCTCAGCCTCTGAACTTCATGCTTGACATTCTGCTTGTTGCTCCCCTTCCTTGAACCTGATTTTTCTGATGATGTGGGGCCTGGATCAAATTGACAGAAACCAGGGCCAAACAGAAGAGGCAAAGGCCATAGTCACCTGTACGACAAGGGCTCAGGAGCATGAACCTGCGGAAGAGGGACTCAGGAAGGTGCCGGATCTTCTCAAGGATGACCTGGCCCAGCGGAGAATTCAGGGCAGAGCCGCCCCTGTCCGAGAACCTCTGAGCTTTGTCACACTCGCCAGTATAACAGAAGCCGACCTGGAAACGTGGGAGAGACTGAGAGTGTCAGGAAAGACGAGGTGTGTCCCATTTCCCCCTGGCTTTCCCCTGGCAGTTGTATTATTTAATTTTGAAAGAACCAAATGCTTATCCTTGCATCATCTTTTATTTTAATGGCTGGGGAAAAAAAGTGCTTCTGAAATCACAGAACTCTGGAGATCAGCCTCTTCAGGATGAGATGAAGTTACTGGTGATAAAAGTTACAAGCCATAAATAGATGGATGGGTATTTACGATTTACGATGAATGGTTATTTATTTTGCTAGGCTTGTTGACTGAAGGAATTTAAATTTGATTTTTAAAAAAATGTTTAAGCATAAATGATGGCATTGGCTTGGTGCCTGTGCTCAGTGGTTAGGGCACCTGCCACATACACCAGGGTTGGTGGATTCGAGCCTGTCTAGGGCCAGCTAAACAACAATGACAACTACAACAACAAAAAAAAATAGCTGGGCATTGTGGCGGGGTCCTGTAGTCCCAGCTACTTGGGAGGTAGAATCACTTAAGCCCAAGAATTTGAGGTTGCTGTGAGCTGTGACGCCACAGCACTCTACCCAGGGCAACATAGTGAAAAAAATAAAAATAAATACATGATGGCTTAAGAAAATCTTAGGTATAGTGTTATAGGTATAAAATTTTTAAAAAATCAAGTATTGGAAGCTAGGGAAAATTGAAGACAAGGTAATGATCATTTCTAGGTGAGACAATGATCATTTCTTCTTTTGATTGGTTAATGGAGACACAGTTCTACCAGAGAAATGTTTCTTGTATATAGTTGTCCCTTGGTATCCATGAGCGATTGGTTCTAGGAATCCCCCTGGATACCCAAATTCTCAGATGCTTGTGTCCTTTATATAAAATGGTATAGTGCTTGCGTATAACCTATGCACCTTCTCCCGTCTACTTTAAATCCTCTCTCGATTACAAGACCTAACACAGCGCCTGTACATGACTTCATTGCCCTGGATTCAGCATCGTACTTAGCATGAGGCAAATTCAAGTTTTGCTTTTGGAAACTTAGCAGAACATTTTCCCCCCAAACGTACATATTTTGGTTTTTTGTATTTAACATAGCCTTCATGGCCTTTTTAATCACTATATGAAGACATTTATATTCTACATTTAGTAATTTTCACTTGTACCCTTGTAAGAGGCACCGTAAGTGTGATCCCACCGATCACCCTCCCTCCCCCTGTTCTCCCCCCTCCCCTCCCCTCCCTTGCCCCTTTCCCCATATTTTTGTGCTATAACTGGTTTTAGCCTTCATATAAAAGCTATAGATTAGCTTCATAGTAGGGCTGAGTACATTGGATACTTTTTCTTCCATTCTTGAGATACTTTGCTAAGAAGCACATACATATTTTTTAATCTTGAGTTTGGTTGAATCCACACGTGGATGCTGAAACCATAGCTAGGGGCTTTAGTTTTAGGGTTTTGGTATTTTTAAGAAAAAGAAAACCCTCTTATTTGTTTGTACTTGCCTTAGAAATCTTTGGGACTTATTTCTGGTTCTGACTAGGGATGGCGATGTTCAGCCTCTCTGTACCCCTGAGCCCTCACCAGAAATTAAAGCAGAAACCGCCCTCCGAGATGACTTTGCCGGCCGCAAAGCAAGGGCTTATAAGAAAGCGTCCATCCCCAGGCAAAAGTTTGTGCACTTTGGGCCAGTGACAGAGATAGATCAGCAGACGTGGAAGCGACTCAGCATTGGCAAGCCTGGGCCGAGGGAGGAGGTGGACGTCATCGGTCACAGCAGCCGGGTTCAGACGGACTCTGGGTCTTCTGCCTCGGTGGCCGCCACCAGCTCAAAGGAAGACCAGACGCTCAACCCACGAAATGGCCACAGGTAGACTCTGCATGGGACCACTGCTGCTTTTCAGAAGTTTGCTGCAGCATATGTGACAACACAGCTGTCATAGACTCTGTGCTGTGTCACAGAGACGCGCTGTCAGTGGGCCACCCCGGGGCGAGCACGCACAGGGTCATGGCAGGCGTCCGTTTTGATTCTGTTGTCTGCAGAATCACTGCCTGGGAATGTCAGTAATCTCGGCAAATGGCCCTTTTCCCCTCAGCTGCATTAAGCACTATTTTTTAGTTGAAAATACTGAACGAGCTAAGTGGAATGCTTTAATGATACCGCTAGTGTTTCTCCTAAAGATATCCCGATAAAAGCTGGTTTATCTATAACTTCCCTCTTTCCTGTCTCACAGAGGAAGGAAAAAAGTAGTTACTAGTATCATGACTTCAAATATGGGACATCTAGGTAGACAAATAAAAAAAGGACTCCTGTTTCCCCTACTTTTTAAAATTATAACTCTGGAGTAAAAAGCGACTCCCCTTTGGGGATTTCTGTTAAGTCAAGAGTTTCCTTGGATGAAAACCCATTCACACATGGGAAGGGACACCTGGCCTTCCCACCCTCCCTGAAGGCCACTGTGCTCTGCGTTCCCAAGCCCTCTTTGGGGGCTGAATTGCTGTGGGCTCGTCTCTCTTCCATTAAACAGACACGAGGCATTTCTAAAGATTCAGGATTGCCCCAGAGCCTCCACTCCCCTGACACGGTGGCAGCAGAGTGAGGCTCCCCAGGGCAGAGGAAGGTTCAGAATCCTCTTTATACTTCGTCCTTGAAATCCGAAGTGGGTGGCCCCTGACTTACAGAAGGGACCAGTTGGCCCTAGACTGTGGGTGACACTGTAGAAGACAACAAGCTGCCAACACCAGGAGCACACCGTGAGAGGTTGAGAGGCCGATGGGGTCTGAGCTGGGAATGAGGGTAAGGTAGGGAACGAATAAGAAATGTGTCCTCGAGGCCTTGAACCCCGAGGGACCATTACTCAATCCTACAGTGACGATCCCACCAGCCGCCTCTGATGTTTTCAGGCACTTGCCAGAGTTCACATTCCATGATCTCAGTCTGACTGTGTCATCCTTCCTAACCAGCCTTTAGAATGACAGCCACCGAGTTCCCTCTTAATCTTCGGTCTCAATGGCTTGCACGCCTCCCTTCCTAACCCTTCCTGCCCTCTCTCTCGCCGTCAATGCTGCTTGGGTACCAGCAGAGCACTGAGTCCCGGCCCAGGTGACAGCTGCAGAAGGGTCTCGTGGCCGGCCCCGGTGCCGGAGTCTCGGGAAGAGTGGGGCTGCAGCACGGCCGGGAGCCCAGCGAGGCCAGGAAAAGGTGAGCAGCAGCGTTTCTTGCCTCCTGGGAGGCCGAGGAGGACAGGGCCTCTGGTGTGCGAATTCTCCCCTAGCAGTAAAGCTGTGCTCTCTGGCTTTAGTTACATCTGAACAGCCGCCACAGGATGGCAAAGAAGAGGATGAAGGCGCCCCAAGAAATCCTGAGATGCTACCAAAGGCAGAAAGATCAGAGGAGAGTAGCCAGCCGCTGTGAGCATCGTGCTTGTACCCCGCTGTGTGCTGCCTCTGCTGTGTGTGGCTGTTGTGTCCCCAAAAGACAGCGTAGAGTCGCAGTTTGTATGCGGTGACTGGCGTAGTGTGGAGTCAAGTCACTAAAGGGGCAGAGTTCTACTGCTGGCGCCCGCGCTGGGTAGAGATGTAGCCTTTGCATGTGTTTGGGTCCTGGCCAGATTTCATTCTTGGGAATCACGGAAACCAGAAAGAGAAGGCCATTCCGGTGTGAGTACCAGCTGCATGGCAGAGGCCCGCAGTCCTAAAGGGGGGTTTCCTGCTCAGCTGCGGGGTGCACTGCTGCCTCCATGGATGCCAGCTCCCTCTGCCTTGAATTAATGCCAGTGAGTGATGCTACTGCAATTATCTTTAGCAATAAGTGACCTTTGACTCCCCGGATTGAATATTGCCATAGTGCGTGTCCTCTTGCCTCTGAATCGGAGGCATCAGGGACAGAAGAGAGGTCGGAGAAGATGACAGCTCCTATCCAGAGTGGCAGTGGACTGAAAGACAACAGAAAGTTGTATGATTCACAAAAAGATGACATGATGGCCAGGAGAACTGGGACGTCCCTTCGACACACTGGATCCAACCCAAACCAGTTCCTCCCGGTTCCATTTGCAAAGCAACACGATGTGAAGGAATATACTAAGGGTCTACCCATGAAAGATCAGAGGTCAGAGGTTATCTCGTGCCTTGGTGGTTTCTCTGTTCTGAGCCTTGACCATGCTTTGAGTGTGTTATAACGGTGAAGCAATACACGGTTGCTATTTCTGTTGCAGGAACAATGATTAAGAGTTGTCAAGAATTGTTTTTCTGCTTGCATGTAAGCAGGTGTGGAAAGAATAATCTGGCGACTTTACCTGTTAAACGTCCTTTACGACTCTCATCTGTGGGCAAACAAATGGGAAATTCTTTTATTTCTTCCTTGCTCGCATAGGAGTTTGGGGGCAAAGAGGTCGAACTGCTTTCTGCCTGCCTTAATTTCACTCTGACTCCAGGTCTAAACAAGATGACTATCACCTATAAAACTTGCCATTTAATTTAAATGTTCATCTCTTTGCCTTCTAGAGGTAGGATTTCTTTTCTGTGCCCTGACTTGACTTAGAGTCAGGTACGACTTGAGAGAGAGTACGGAAATAACAATCCTGGGGTTCCTGTTCTGTATAAGGTCCTAAATGGTGAAGCCTCTCTTGCTATTTAATAACAGTGTTACATTTTTATGTAAGAATGTGGTCTGCCTGATAATGTAGGGTAAAGGAGTGGGGAGGGCTTCAAGTAATTATACAACAAGAGGTGTTGGCGTTCTGCTTCTCAAAGAACCTTGATGGCAGTGGCATTGAGGGCAGAGAGGGGAATAATGGTAAGTAATCCCCCAATTTTAAAATCAATACCCTAGCCATCTTTACTACCTAGATCTAACCTATGTTTTATATTCTTCTGAATAATAATAATCTTAGGTGGAGCCTTATCATGACACTGTTTTCAGGGGATGGTATTTGTGGTTTACTGTACAGCCCTGGAGCACTCTGTAGCCTTTGCAAAGTGCATCTGCTCTCTCTAGCTCCGTCACTCCGGGGAACGCATAGGTAGGTCGGGTGGATGTTCGTTCCATTTTACAAGTAGGAGGCCACCACCTCACTGCAGCACGTTGCCAACGCAAGTTTCTAGAGGAGACAGTTGAAGCCTGAAGTATTCCGTCACTTCTGTCTTCCATCATTCTGTTTAATTCAGAAAGGAAATAATAAGGAAATCCTCCTTATTTTCAAGAGGGGATGAATGGTCACTCTGCGCACAAATCAGATAAACTATGTGACATGTGGCTGAGACAGCATACACCTTGGGAATTCATGTTTGTTTGCAACAAGTGTTTATTGAGCAATTACTATGTATAAAACACAGCTGGGTGCTGGGGGTTAGTCCTAGATGAGCAGTAGAACCATTTTTTCTCTGACTTCAGATTAAGCTAACGCTAATTCACAACATAGAAATAAATAACCAGCAAATTATTGACTACGAAATGCTTTGTTAAGTGCTGAAAGTTACACATATGCAGTCAACAGGTATACAGAATATACCCTTTATTTAAATATCCCTGTCCTCAAAATTAAACTTTATTAATTAACCTTTTTTTGTTCGGTAGGATGCTTATGCCAACTGCAATCTATCTGGGTGACTTTGTACCTGGTAGCTTATTGACTTACCTACTTTGAATCAAAAGATATATTGAGGTTTTGTGTGTGTGTGTGTGTAAGGGGAATGTAACTTTACTTTTTGGCCTCCTGTTGGACAACTGGGAAAACCCCTGAAAATCTAAGCTCTAATTATCTTACCTTAAGTCGGTGCCCTTTTAAAGCTAATAAATTAATCTGAAAGGAAATGCTTTAAATCCACAAGTGCATAGTAAAGGCATAAATGAAGTTATCTTTAGAGACTGTGCTGTTCTTTTCAATTTCCTGAGCATCAGTAAGCATTCAATAAATACTTATTCAGAGCCTAGTCTGGTCACTCTTCAGGGACACAAACAAAAAAATCCCTGCCCCCAGGTGCCTCACAATTTGGTGTGAACCAACATTTGTTGGCAGGTATGTTGGTAACAGATGCTGTTAATTATTTTGTACAGCAGCAATTTAAATTCAAATATATCCTACGTGCAATTGCATAACTAAACCTCACAAACAAAATGGTGTGTACAAACTCAAGAGTAGACTATGAGCCTGTTAGCATAGTACACAACTACAAAATACTCAGTCCTAACGTGTGCTGTGTGCAGTGCATGAACATTCATTGAGGTGTATGAGTAGCATGTGCATTTTGGTGTGTACATTGTACTTCAATAAAATGTCAATTCAGATATTCAAAGAGAGACTCAAAAACCCATAACAACTATTAGTAGACTCTTGACTCACCATCTTTTAGGAATAACCTTTTTGTGCTCTTCCTTAGATAATTTAGAACACACTGTATTTTAATAAATCCACCCCAATAGATCTTTTTATTAACCAAGAAACATTTGTCCAGTCGCAAGATTAATACTGGTCTTGTACCCCTCATATGCTTCAATGTAGCGGTGTTTTTGGAAAACTGGGGTTGAATTTTCATACCTTCTGAAACCATCCTCTGGAGAAACAGCGAGTCGTAACTACCAGAAGAAAAACATTTATAAACCCTTCCTTGTCTTCCTTTTGGCCATTTCAACAGCTGCCTTCACTGTGGATTAAATAAGTATCCATCAATGCAGACTGTTCTAGAAGGATGAAAACATGAAAGAGAAGGTTGTATGTGTCCACACATTCTGGGGTACTGTCTAAGATTACAGGAAGAGATTTTTAGAAATTACCCTTTTCCTATAAACTGTTATGAAACTTAGCATGGGACCAGGTAGTTTTTGCTGGCAACCCCGAAATGTAGTTTATTGGAAGCTGGAAGCAGGATATGTTTTCTTTAATGAAATAATTCTTTGTCCACCATCAGAATGCAGAAATTAACAGCTTTGCAGAGTATAGGTAAGAACCCACCCTTAAAATTCATCATTGCTAGAGACAGTCATCTGGGGGAGCTGCTTTTTAAAAAAGTGTTCCTAAAATATGCCCTTGTAGTATTCTAATTTTTTTCTAATTTGATCTGTTTTCTTGCTTTATCAGATACATTTAGACTTAAAGCGACTAATACAGAGGATACCATTTATAGATATAAATGATCAGAAGAACATAAAATATTGGGGAAAACTTTGGTTTTTCAAATGGTGGAATATCACCCAAGTCTGGTTTTGATTAAGGCTATCAGTTTTCTAGGAATTGTGGTTTCTGTCAAACACGTGCGGAAGGCACTGATTGGGGTTCTGGTTGCAGCTCTGATTTACTTTCAGAAAACTATAGAAACACTCTTTGATGTCATTTGTGCAAATACATTAACACACCAGGGCCAGGGTCAGTAAGGGTGTACGTATATTGGGCGTCCCTTCCAGTCCGTTACTACTGAATACAGAGGCCTGGACAGCTGAACCATTCGCGAATGACTGTAATACGTGTTTGTTTGTTTTTTAAGCTGCCTTCTCCAAACACTGTGGGTTATACATACCTAAGCCTTTTTGTGTTTATACTGAACAGATTCTTTCTTTGTGGGTAGCATGGGGATTATTTTAATTTCTCCTCTGGGTTTTAATACAAATTTTGCATTCTTTTAGAACATCAAGACTTCTCTTTGGTTTTCAGCTGCTAATGGATATTGCTAATTGTATAATAATGCTTCTCTTTCAGTACGATCAGCAAAAAAGGTTTGACGCACATGTATTTCATCAGCAGTTTTTATTTCCAGCTTGGTTACAGCGTTAATGTTTTGTCTTGCCCATCCTCTAACTTTGTATTTGGTCTCGTAGATACGGTGCGAGAACTCCTGTGTCTGATGACGCAGAGTAAGTTGTCTTTATTCCTAAGATTGCATTAATTACTAGCCTAAACTGCATGCTGCCAGTACTTACCACTAATTGAAATGCAACTGATGCAACAGTGAATTGAACAGTTCATTGACTTGTGCAGCAAAGCCCTTGAACTTGGAATGCTGAACACATGTTCTGTGCAGGAAAGATGAATGAAAAAGCAACTTACGCATGATTCTAACATGCAGCTGCTGCTTGAAACTTAACATTTGCTTTTCATAGACCAGGCATGTTAAAGTTGTTGTTCTTGTTATGGTTCGGGCATTGGTACCCTTTCTGAACCACCGAAAGTTTTGCCTTTAATTCTTGATATGGTGGGGCTTAGAGTTAACAATGGAGAAGTCATTCCCATAGTCACGTCTTTTTTTTTTTTTATAACTAAGAAAATAAATCCTAAGCCACTAATTATAGATTCAGAAACCCAAGTTCCTCCCAGGTTGGAATCGTGTAAACTGTGGGATGCTTAAGACCAAAACACTGGGGTTTCACTCCAGTTTCATGGCATTGCGGTTTCACTCAAGTTTCATGGCATAGCAAGAGGTCAAGGATGTAAGGCATGCCTTGGGTTTCCTCTCTCTCCTCCCGGAGATTCCTTCCTTATCCTGTACTTGCTGTCCAAATTTGAGAAGAATCCACACCTTCCCGCTTGTGACTATATTAACCCTTTCAAAATTGGTTTCCCATATGCCGATCACTCAGAAATGGATACAGAAGGTAAAAATTGTCTTTGGAGAATGCTGGCCTTGAGTAATTTTTGTTCAGTGAAATATGATTAATATCTAATTCCAACATTGGTAGTCCTCCAAGGCTGCCACCTCTCCTCTCTGAGAAGCATTTTCTCAGGCTTTCTGCCTCCTTGCCTGAGCCACAGTTTCAAGGAACAGAGTGAGAAATTTAAACAAGGGTGTAGCACACACAAGTATCATTTCCACCAAGGACAAAGAGATTAAACAAAAAATTAAGTGTTTTCAAATTGTGCGTTTTCCACGTTTGGGTTCAAGATGTCAGCTTAGTTTGGACCCTAAGCCCTCAGTGGTCAGACTCCAAAGCCAAGTTTCCCAGGCCTGACATAACAGACTATTCATGTCTCAAAACCAAAGTCAGCCTGAGCCTGACTGACTGCAGAATTAAGTAGTCTGTGAAATTGAGCCCTGGTTATTACTTTTAAAACCTGCAATGGCAATATTTAACATTCACTCAAAGGAGGATTTTATAAGATTGATAGGCAAAACACTACTTTAATCTGGTGAGCAAAAACATTTTGATAGGATGGATTTATTCTTCATCAATGCAGAGCTGTGGTGCAATTTGCCTAAAATAGATCTTCAGGAAACCCTAAAAGGTGAAAGAGAGGAAACTGAATTAAAAAGCTTGTCAATTTCGCCTGCACCTAACACAAACCTCACCCACAGGAAAACTTAATAATTTTTTTTAAAGGGTGGCAGGGATGAGAACTTCCTTCTCGCCTTTTCTGAGTTTACTAAAAACAGCCCCATGGACCAAAAAAAGTGAAAGGAGCTTCTTTTCCAGAGCTCTTATCTGAGACTACACAAAGTCCCGAATTTCCAGCTTGGAGTAGACACAATATACATGGGACCATGTGAGAAACAAAATGAAAAGTTCTTGTTGGGAGTTAACTTTTGAAATAGACATTTATACTATTTTTAGTTTCTTCCCTAAATAGTTCCCTTTTCCAAAATCTTTAGGGGCAGTTATTGGCACAGGCTATGTATTTTTTTAATAATTGACACATTCTTAAAATAGAACCCAGTCAAAAAATGATGTGCCCTTTAAGGAAAATATAGGTCAGGGGCAGACCTACCACACAGGCAAACTGGAGAAATTTCCACCTCCTGGCCAGCCAAGAATGTTTCCATAGATTTAATTTCACCTTCTTGCCCTTTTCCTTTCTTGCACTCCCCTTTTCTCCCAACACTGTCCCTGCCAATAAGTCTGTGCTTTGGGGGAACCGTCAGGCCATTTCATTCTGAATTTCCCTGGCTAAGACTTGGCCCATAAACAATTCCTAGGCTCCCCTCAGAGTAATTTGATCCTGGCCCTCAAAACTGCCTAACCACAACCAAGAGAGACTCCTGAGCTCTGCAGCTAGGGGCCCTTGTCTCAACAGCCCAGGGGCATAGGCGGAAGGTGCCGAGCAGCACAAGGTTGGGCCAAGTCACATTAATATTCCAGGAGCTGAGTTTCTCCAACATTCTCCATCCTCCCCCAACCCCAGACACATACTTCTTCATTTGGGAGGCCAAGTTCAATCTGTAAACTAGGGAACATTTTCTAAGTGTGACTCAGCCCATTTCCTATCTAGTATGATCAATTCCCAACTTTCTCAAATCTTTTTCTTTTTTTTTCTCTGAAACAGCATAAAGATATCACTTGGACTTTTGTTATTGGGGGGGGGCAGTTTGGTATTTCTTTAAAAACAAAAATACCTTGGGAAAATAGGCTACAGATTGAGTATCCTTTATATGAAATGCTGAGGAGGAGATGTAATTCCGATTTCTTTTTTTTTTTTTTTCAATTTTGGAATATTTGCATAGATATAATGAGCTATTTGTGGGATAACACCTAAATCTAAACATGAAATTTCCTTATGTTTCATATATACCTTATACACATGACCTAATGGTAATTTTATGCAATATTTTTAATATCTTGTGCATAAAACAAAATTTTGACTGCATTTTGGCCATAATCCATAACATGAGGTCAGCTATGGAACTTCTCACTGGTGAGGTCGTGCCGGTGCTCAAAAAGTTTGGGATTTGGGATTTTTAAATTAAACGCTCACCCTGAACTTCCTGGTATATGAAAGAGCAAATACGTTTCCTCTTTTTGTGCAGCTAGCTTTGGACAACATTTGCACTGAGGTAGGAAGGGTTTCATGGCAGGACAGCAGACAATAATTCTGAAGGCCTGCTCCCAATTTCTCACGCTCATTGGGTGAGCTAACCAAATCCCAAATCCTGGAGAAGGCTGCTATTTTCTTCCTTAGCTCCCAGAAGACCTGGCTCTAGGGCATTCACTATAGCCTACACCAAAATTTGACCCTTTAGCAATTGTATAAGGAAGGGACCTCTTTTCTGTCCTACAGCTACCAACTATTTAATGTGATTATAAGGGGACCGCAGCTCAGACAGTTTATGTCTTCTAAGAGCTTAGCAAAGATTGTAAGATTTTGAATAACCTTAAAAGATAAACTGCCTGGATTAGACTTTTTTTTTCCACTATGAGGGGAGGAAGAGGATGAATTTTGCTCTCTGTCTGGAATACCTACGTAGGTGAATTTTGATCCATGAAGTTTAAAAAACATGGGTTCCATTTTTCTCCCTAACAAATTCCTACATCTTTCGTAAACAACATTAGTAAGCAGTCTAAGATAGATGAAAAGTCATAGCCCCGTCCCCTTTTAAGGACTCCAGTTTATTTTTCTAGGAGGTATAGCTGAACACCACCCACTGAGTATGTGGGAGGCAGCGTCACACAGGGGCATGTCACATCACGCCAGCAAAAGCCTCGGATCAGAGTCCTCATCAGTCAGATCGTTGGAATATTCTTAGGGAAGGCAGATTACGAGTACAGTCTTCGGTTTTAGTTCTCTTTGGTCAGACTCACGAGGAGGGAGGGGAGAGGGACCCATTGCTTCATGCAGATTCTTTTTGAGTGGATTGCAATGAAGGCGGACAGCCAGTGCTTTAAGACTCCCCTCCTTCCAGAAAGCTGCCTGCTAAGGAACCCCTGGCACCCTGCAAAGGTGCTACTGGTCATTGGGGTAACTGGCCATGGGAGCAATGATTCGGGACATCACTGACAGTGTCTGGAATTACTTGGTATCTAAGTGCATGGCTTTTCCTTTTCTTTGTGTTAAGCTGGCTTCAAAAATGGCCTCTCACTGCCTTCGGTTCAGTTAACAGTTTTTAAGAACCCTCAATGTCTTGATTTTTGCACTGTATAACCTACGTGGTCCCAGAGCTAGTCTTGCTTTGAAAGGGAAAAAAAAAAAAAAGGAAAATTTTGCTTTGGTTTCTATTTCTGATGCATCTTGCTGCTTTAGTTTTAGCTGCAGCAAAGGTCTATGGGAGTATCACAGAAAATTTGGCCCTGTGATCTTGCCCAGCATTTAATAAGCTCCTGAAGGATATCTGAATTATTAATATATGCATAGCCTGAAGGTTTTTTTCTTTAAATTGCCTTTCTTGTCCATTTTTCCATTTAAAAAAGTGAATTCAGAGGTATCCTGACAAAAATAACGCTAAACGATTGTCAACATACTAGGACACAAAGTATCTACTGATTTATATATTGCATTGTGCCCTCTTACCGTACATATAATAAAATACCTTATTTTCTTGATTCCAAGATGCCATCAAATACACCATCAATTACAGACAGTTTTACAGGAAATACAAAAACAACCACATCAAACATACACATCACCAACTCCTAGCTGAAAGTGGGTGTCTTACACTCAACACTGTGTGTTTGTCTGCAACTGGAGACGCTGCCCCCGTTCAGGTAGCCGGCGTTGAAGCCAGCTCTTTACACAAAGGAGCCTTGGCCGAGTGGAGTTTCCCTGCGCGGAGTCCTGGCCGCTTTGCCCGCAAGGTCTCCCCGCGTTCTGCCGTTTCGTCCTCTTCATTTCGTGCCTTTATTTTACCCATCTCCCAATGAGCGCAGCCCAGGGCTTCAGCTGCCCTTTTCTAGCTCTTGTTCAAGTGCATCTTGGCGCTCACCTATAACATGCTGTGGACCCGGCTGAGTGACCTCACTGGAGACAAAGCCGGCCACCTGGGGCCGCGGCGGGGCCGCGGGTCTCCGCGCAGGGCAGGCGTTCCCGGCGCCGCAGCGCCCCCTGGCGGCAGCGCGGCCCGGCGCCCAGCCGGCTCCCCTCCCGTCTGCTCTCTCCGCGCGCAGGAGCTCCAGTATGTTCGACATGCGGGGTGAGGAGGAGGCCGCGGTGCAGCCGCACAGCAGGGCCCGGCAGGAGCAGCTGCAGCTCATCAACAGCCAGCTGAGGGAAGAGGACGACAAATGGCAAGACGTGAGTTCCGGCCGAGGCCGCGCGCGGGCCGCGGGAAACCGGGCTGGGTTGGGTAGACTTGGACTTGAGAGCCCAGGCGGGGGAAGGGGGCCCCTCGGGGGTTTCCAACAGGGACGCGGTGAAGGTGAGGACCAAAGGAAGGTTAGCAGCGGCGGCGTGCAGGGTGCCGAGTGACGACAGGGACACATGTCATCAGCAAGTGCGCTGCCAGGAGTTTGCCACCCAGCGGAGGCAGGCTGCTGGGGAGGGAAGTGGAACGCAGGCGCCGTGTTCCCAGAGCACGTCGCTGCAATTGATGGCGGTGATTGAACAGCAATGACGGCTCTGTTCTAAGGGCGTTGCACGTGACCATTCATTCACTCCTCCAAGAGCTAGCAACCCTGCTGTCCTTGATTCCACAAATGAGCCCCGGCACAGCTAAGTCACTTGCCTGACATTACACAGCTAGCGAGTGGGGCGGTGGGAGGCAGGGTTCAAACCAGGGAAGGGGGGCCAGAGGCTGCTGAGGGCTGTGGGATTGTGTGTCGGGAACAAGAAGCTGAAACAGGGAGAGCTTGAAGACAGGACAAGAGGCCGGAGAGGGGACTATCTCCTTTCATTCCCACAGGCACTCAGGTAGCTATTGCAATCTGGACTCTCCTGCTACCCAAAAAAGTTGACTTCTCCGAAGTTGATAAAACGCAGCGACATTTATGTCTACAATATATTCCCGCACTTACCCTGTGCCTGGCACCGTGTGTCTGTCATCGCATTTAACCCTGCAAGCTTATGAGAATAGGTGCTATTATCATCCCATTTTAGAGATGAGGAAACCGAGGCACAGAGAGACTAAAAGAAACATGCCAGAGAGTCCAAAGTGTAGAAAAGGAAGAGTTCCTATTATTTCACACAGCTGCAATCCTATCCATCTGGCCCCAGAAGCCTCACTCTTCATCATCAGGCTACAACTACCTAGAGTTTGAGGTGAAGATGTTGTAAAGATCAGAGGAATTAATGCATATAGAAGCATCAGATCTGTAAGACTCAGAAGCAGTTTTTTTCTGCTTTTACTTCCTCCCTTGACGAAACTATGTAAATTAATCCCTATCATTTTATTGTCGACAAATCTATTTACAAAAAAACCCAAATCTATTTACATCTACAACACAGAAGTCATAAATGGGAAGAAATGAAGTTTCTCACAAGTACCTTCTGGGGCAATTCTCTAAACTTTGGCAACTGACATGAAACCTGATTGCACATTTCACACTGTCACATTTAAATAAATGTATGTAGATCTGTGGTCCCCAACCCCTGGGTCCCTAGTGGGGCCTGTTAGGAACTGGCCACACAGTAACAGAGAGAAGCTTCACCAGCATTTACAGCCGCTTCTTGCGTCACCCCTGAGCTCCACCCCCGGTGAGGGAGGCATTAGATTTTCATAGGAGCACAAACCCCACTGTAAACCGTACATAAGGGGGATCTAGGTTACACCCTCCTTATGAGAATCTAAGGCCTAACGATCTGAGATGGAGCTGTGGGGGTGATGCTAGTGCTGAGACCATCCAGTTGCAGAAAAATAAACTCAGGGCTCCCACCAATTCTGCATTGTGAGCTGCATGATTGTGTCATTAATATATTACAATTTTGTAATAGTAGAAATAAAGCGCATAATAAATGTAATTGTGCTTGAATCGTCCCAAAACCATTCCCTCCATCCCCAGTTTGTGGAAAAATTGTCTTCCATGAAACCAGTCCCTGGTGCCAAAAAGGTTGGAAACTACTGGTGTCAATGATACATTAACATTTCCTGCCTTTGAAGCATTTCTGCTCCACCAGACTGATGCTGGATTACGTGGGGTGCCCCAGTCTAGTGCCCAGGCCCATAGTCTTCACTAACATCTGAAGAGAAGAAATGGAATCATGTGAAAGCCTGAAGAAGAATATTATGTCTCTCTTCCTCCTCCACCCCAGGACCTGGCTCGTTGGAAGAGCCGCAGAAGAAGTGTTTCTCAGGACTTAATCAAGAAAGAGGAAGAAAGGAAAAAAATGGAGAAGTTACTGGCTGGAGAGGATGGGACACGTGAACGAAGGAAAAGCATCAAAACCTACAGGGAAATTGTTCAAGAAAAGTGAGTTCTTTCTGTTATTTTTGAGTGTACAGTATTATCTGGATATGCTATTTCTAAAAACTTGTTGGTTATCACGAAGGCTCTACCACCAATATTTATACTCCCTGTACTATCTCTTTCCCATAGTTTCTACCAAGGTCTTTGCAATCATCATGACTGCTAACGTTATTACTGTTTCCCCCTCTTATGCCCCATCCTTCAGAGAGCGGAGAGAGAGAGAGTTGCACGAGGCGTATAAGAACGCTCGGTCCCAGGAGGAGGCAGAGGGGATTCTTCAACAATATATTGAGAGGTTCACCATCAGTGAGGCTGTTCTTGAACGCTTGGAGATGCCAAAAATTCTGGAAAGAAGCCATTCAGCAGAGCCAAACTTATCCCCCTTCCTGAACGATCCCAACCCCATGAAATACCTGCGGCAACAGTCACTGCCTCCACCCAAATTCACTGCCAGTGTTGAAACCACCATTGCTCTTGCCAGTGCTCTGGATACCAGCACATCAGCAGGCAGTGGGTCTCCAAGCAAAACTGTCACTCCCAAAGCAGTGCCTATGCTGACACCCAAGCCTTATTCCCAGCCCAGAAACTCTCAAGAGGTTCTGAAGACCTTTAAGGTAGGACCATTTCCTTACGAATAGAGCGAAAACTGAACTCCAGGGAGTCGTTGGAAGCATCCTGATTAAGGAAAATGCAGTTATTTTTACCAAACAAAAGCAAAATGTGTTAACATGTATAACTGTGAAGTTTATGCATCTCCAGTGATTTAGTTGGCAAATACTCAAGGGATAGATGTCAATCACTATTGTTAATACCGATCAGATTGATGGCCAAGTCACCCCCATGAGCAAAGTCTCTTTTCTAGTTTGATATAATGGCGTGTTCTCTCTATGATAGTGGTAACAACCTCTAATTCAGTAATACCCTTGTATTTCCAGCTCTCTGGAGATATGGCAAACTCCTCAAAACAAAATTGTAGTTGCTTTTGGTTCAAACAGAAGTATACGCAGCTACCTCTCTTTCTGGAAAAAATTATCATCATGTCCAAAAAGATGCTACCACTGAAAAACAATATGAGCAACACAAAAGAACGTGGGATGTGTTTGGTCCTCAGATGAGACAGGTTTTTCGTTTTAAATGGAAAGAAGCTGGGTTGTTTTACCAATGAATGTGTAAGAGAATGTTCCAGAACCAACAAACGTACAACAGCCAAACATCTTTTTACTTCCTCGCGTTTTTCAACATTTTCCCCATATCATGAGGAAGTACTCATTCTTTATCTTAAGGTTTTTTTAGCTACAAAGAAAAGTCAGTTCTCCTTGGCCTTGCACACCGCAGAAGCTAGTGATGGAAGCCAGAGGTGGAATTCATCACTATGATTGGAAGATAATGACCGTGAGGGCACGTATCTTCCTTATTGAATTTCAGAGGGAACCAAACTACACCTTCTGACTTTTGCTTAAATAACTTAAAATGTATTGTGAAAATCTGTGCCCAAGGCTTTGATAGAACAAAAGAAAAGTGTCTGCTGTCTTATCTGGATTGAAGTGGGATGTTTGTCCCTTTAAGGGCAGAGGCTGTGTCTTTGTTATTTACAGCTTCATCCTGAGAGCCTGGGTGCAGGTCCCCAGGACACAGTAGGCTCTCGGCATGTGCTGATGGAATTAATAAATGAATTTTTCTAAGAAGATGAGCTACTAATCATGCAGACTAGCGCACACACAGATACACACATGCCTGTATAGGCTCAGAGGTCCATCTAAGTATATTAGAAGCCTTCCTTCACCTAGGGCTTATGAGGGTGAATGGTCTGGGATAGTTCCATGAAAGAAAATTTTATGTTGAGGTGGCCCAGAACAGGGATAGGAAATGCATTTATTTAACTGGGCATTCAAGGCATCTAATCATATAATCAGATATCTACTTCCCTTCCATTATGTAAATAGTACAAAGTGATCATTTATTATTTATTTCTATTTGAGACAAATTCTCACTAGTTGCCCTGGGTAGAGTGCCATGGCGTCACAGCTCACAGCAACATTCAACTCTTAAGCTTAAGCGATTCTCTTGCCTCAGCCTCCCAAGTAGCTGGGACTACAGGCACCCGCCACAGTACCTGACTATTTTTTGTTTTATTGTAGTTGTCATTGTTATTTAGCAGGCTCGGGTTGGGTTCAAACCCGCCAGCCCCAGTGGATGTGGTTGGCACCCTAACCACTGAGTTATGGGCGCCGAGCCCAAAGTGATCATTTAAACTGAAGAATTAGGATAGATGACTTTATGGCAAAACTTCAGCTCTCAGGGACAGAGAAAACCCTGTCCCTGGCAAGATGGTGTGGAGACCTCAGAAAGAGTATCCTGGAAGCACATTCTGAGGACTTGAGTCGAGATCCTCTTAGACTAGAGTTGAGTGTTAAGCACTTGCTGGTGGATGTCTGCTTGACTCAACATAGGCCTTAATGGCAATCAACCCTATTGATAGCCTACGGCTCCATCACTGAGTGGGTGGACAGGCAACTATGGTCAAAGGTCAAAAGTAAAAAATGCAAATAGGACAGTTGGTACCACCTGATCCTAGAACAGAAGCTTAGGGCCGCACCTACATGTGTGTGTATGTATTTTCTTGTTGAAGGTCGAACTGGGGCAGGGAATAAAGGCTTATTCATTTCCCCAGTACAACAGAACTAAGAATGAAGGAAGATCAAGTTGGATAATATAAAACAGTGTTTTTAAACTGCAAGTTGTCACCCGTGACTAGGTTATAAAATCAGTTTAGTGGGTTGGAATCAGCATTTAAAAAAAAAAAATGAAGTGGAATAGAATACAACAAAAATAACAGCATCGTGCGTCACACACAATAAAGGTAAATATTGTTTTGGGAAACTTCTCTTTTAGTTATATTCATGAGTGTGTGTTGAGTTGCGATTTAAATTTCATTTTTATGGGTAACAAATAGAGTAGGAAGGCTGGTGGCTTAAGAAAAATAAACTATAACTAATATCTGGCCTTCTGTTATTTCTGTTGAAAGATTTTAGAAGGCCTGGTAATAATAACGGCTATTAGTTGAGCCTGTGATGTGCATCAGGCACTGTTCTAAACGCTGGGCCTGTAGTAATCCACAGCATCTCCGTAGCAGCACACGAGAGAGATGTTTGAAATTTTCTATTTGAGCACAGAGGATAAGGAACGTGTTGAAGATGGCGTGGCTGCTGAGCCAGTATTCATCCGTGGGTCGTCCGACTGCACAGCTTGTTCTCATAACCTCTCTGCATTTTGCCTCGAACTTCAAAACAGAGATTCTAGATGCCTTTTTTTTTTTGAGACAGAGCCTCAAGCTGTCGCCCTGGGTAGACTATCGTGGCATCACAGCTCACAGCAACCTCCAATTCCTGGGCTCAAGTGAGTCTCCTGCCTCCGCCTCTCAAGTAGCTGGGACTACAGGTGCCTGCCACAACGTCCAGCTATTTTTGTTTGGGTTGCAGCCGTCATTGTTGGTTGGCGGGCCCAGGGCTGGATTCGAACCCGCCAGCTCAGGTGTATGTGGCTGGCGCCTTAGCCCGCTGAGCCACAGGCTTCGAGCCTAGATGCCTTTTGATGAGCCCGGCTCCCCACCCTCTTGCCCTTCCTTTCATGCTCCGCCTTTCCTGGACATGTGCGCAAAACATGAATATTTTAATGTGCATCGTCTTTTTCTCCTGATAAAAAGAGAGGTTGTAAAATTAACCCAAACTAGGAATTTAGTGTCTTGTAACAAAGTGTAGGATCAGGTCCCTTGCCCTCCATGACAGCTTCAAAATGTACCCGTTCTCCTCTCTATCACCACGGGAGAAACTGGGAAGTCGCCCTCATTTTAGGTGAGTAGTCCTCATTTTAATTTATATGCTAGCTGGAAAAAAAAATAGTCAAAATTATAGCGGTCAAAACTTAAAGGAAAAAATACTGAAACCTACATGAAATGTGTTTATATTTAAAGTTCATTAGTTTACTATACTTTAAAATAAAAGCACAGCATAGGGCAACACCCGTGGCTCAGGGGGTAGGGCGCCGGCCTCATATACCGAGGGTGGCGGGTTCGAACCTGGCCCAGGCCAAACTGCAACAAAAAATAGCCAGGCGTTGTGGCGGGCGCCTGTAGTCCCAGCTACTCGGGAGGCTGAGGCAAGAGAATCACCTAAGCCTAGGAGCCTAGGAATTGTGAGCTGTGATGCCACAGCACTCTACCAAGAGCAACAAAGTGAGACTCTGATTCTAAAAAAAAAAAAAAAAAAGCACAGCATAAATAAGGTGTACATGAAATGTAATCTAAAGTGGCCCAAGATGGTCAAATACCTTTTAAAGAAGCTCTGAAGGATGGCGTTGATAGAACGAATTCCTAGAACAAAGCTAAACATTTGGAGACTTATTTTTTGTTGGACTGTGATTATGAAGTGATAATCTCTTAAGGTAATTCTGCCTGTGTTATTTTGTCATAGTCTTCAGTTGGGGTGTAGCGTGGTTTTTGTTTATTCTGTTTTTTATAGGTAGATGGGAAAGTCAGCATAAATGGAGAGACCGTTCACGGAGAGGAGGAGGAGAAGGAGAGAGAGTGCCCCGAGAGAGCACCTGCCCCCTCCCTAACCAAGTCCCAGATGTTTGAGGGTGTGGCCAGGGTGCATGGGTCCCCAGTGGAGCTGAAACAAGACAACAATGGCATCGAGATCAACATCAAGAAGCCAAATTCTGTTCCCCAAGAACTGACAGTAAGAACCGAACTTTTCATTCTCATCCTTGGGAAAGTTCTGTGGTGAAAACTCTGTTTTTTAAAATACATAGGTCATGACAGCGATCCCTCCCTCCCTTGGTGATGTATTAGTTTGCTAAAGCTGCTGTAACAAAGTGCCACAGACTGGGTGGCTTAAACAACAGAAAGTACTTGTCTCACTGTCCTGGTGGCTAAAAGTCTAAAATCAGGGTGTTGGAGGAGTTGATCCATTGTTGGCAGTGAGGGAGAATTTGTTCCAGGCCTCTCACCTACTACCTGGCGGTTGCTGGCAATCTTGACTTTGCTTGGTATATAGATGCATTATCTCAATGCCTGCCTCAGCTTTCCTATGGTATTGTTTCTATGTGCAAGTTTGCACTTTTCATGTTTAGTAAGTACACTAGTCATACTGAAGAAGGGGTCCGCCCCACTCCAGTATGACCCCATCTGAACTAATTACATCTGCAACAACCCAATTTCCAAATAAGGTCACATTCTGACCATCGCCTTAGGGCTTCAGTATGCAAATATTAGAGACATAACTCAGCCCCTAACAATAGGGTAAAAGAGAAGGTAATACGTGTCTAATTTATGAACAAGAAATTAATTTTTCTTGCCTTCACATTATTTGTGTCCAGACTGATAGAAGAATAAATAAGTCTTTAAAATATCTTTTTCCCTATTTGTTCAGGACTTTTTTAGACTTAATACAGTTTGAAAATAACTGGCACTATCAGAATCTGCCTTTTCATCTTTGACAAAATACATAAAACAGTCTTTTTCTTATTAATTAAAAAATTAAAATTCAATAAAAGCAAAACTTATTTTTACTGGCTGACCTTTTATAGAGCCCAGCTTTCAGGGCATGAGCTGAAGTCTGTTCAACCTTACTTGTCCTCACCTGAGGCTGAGATTCTACTGTTTTAATTTATAACGTTTGGATTTATGTTATAGTTAAATGATAGGGGAAACTGCCCCCCCAAAAAAAAAGCTGTCCAGCACCTAGAAAGGTTTGATCCAGAAGGAGATGCTCCTGGCCCGAGCTTTAGGTAACTGCGTTAAGCTAAAACCCACCCGGAAGACTGGATATTGCTATAAGCTAAAACCCACCCAGAAGACTGGAATATTACTATTTTCCTTCTGGGATTTGTCTTTGGGAGAATAAAATCATGTTTTTTCAGAGGAGTTGAGAGGTTATAATTCTTCCTCACAGTGCTCAAATGCTCTATGAAAGAGATTTAAAATGGGAATTAGATCAAAAATCTTTTCCCCACCATTTTTCCTGGTTTCCAAAGGCTGAGTTTTATGATCCAGACTGAAGCTGAGTCTCTCAAATTGGACTTTAATTTTACTTTTCATTTGCATACATATTATCACCTCAGAAGAGTCCTTACAGATTGTCATAAGATAGAATATTGACTTCTGCTAGCACTGTGGGACTTAATTGGTGGAGTAAACATTACTTATGCTCTTAAGTTTAATTAGAAGCCTCCCAAATTAATTAGACATAGGGGTGGAATTGCCTTTCTTGGACAGTTAGAAACTCTGTTCCTATTTCTCTTTTGCCATATTTCATAAAGCCGACTGCCTAAGTTCCCTTCATAAAAAAAGATTTCACATTGGTACGTATCCCCAAAAGTATCTTGTTTTCAGAAAAGCAAAATTACATGATCTCAAATAGTCATATTTTGTCAGAAACGTGCACAGTATCACAAGGCGAACACCAGACCAAAGACAGATTCATAGACTTTCTTCCTGGAAACTCGCCTGTCCCTAGGCAGCCTCAGGGAATAGGTCCAAACTCATGGAAAAGTCTGGAAGCCTCTTCCTTTTGAGTATTTCTTCCTTGTTGAAGTTGCCTGGTTCAGAATGACATCTAGTTTGATAAACGCTGATGGTCCTGAATCAGTAGGGATGTTCATGTTCCCTGTCTACAGGACTGAAATTGACTCCGGCGGGGGCTCTTACATTATTTTCTGGGTAGGCACCCATCTGTCTATATCTATCAGAACATAAACAGAGTTGTTAGCTGGACTAAGCAGAACATTGGCTCATCACTGAAGGACTCTTCATACCCACCTGCAACTTACAACACCAATTTGGTTTTCCATTCAGAGTGTGTCATCCCGAGAGTCAAATTTTAAGAGAATCTCTTCTCCAGTAAACTGATTCCTCATTTTACTTCCTTGTCTATTATTCCAAGAAAAGCATTTCTCGACTGTGTGGCAGCTCGTATCCTTCTATTTAAAAAACAGAATTAATTAGTCATGGCAAAATGTGGCGGCCAGCTTAAAATGGGAGGCGTTTCAGAACCTCCCAGGGACTGATACCAGCTGGGACTTGAATTTCTATTTCAAATTCATTTGCCCAGTTCTCTGGGGCCGTCAAAGGAATAGTGTTCTCCTTTTTAAATAGTGTCTTTCTTCCAAAAACTGCATTCCCAAACAGATACACTGTCTACAGAGGAGTAGTCTCACCCACCACTAAAATGTCACAATTCCTTCAGGGCGAGCTGGAGCCACTCAAAGGCCACAGCAGAGACAGTAGGCAGGAGCATTAATTCAGAACATGAGGCAGAGAAACAGAGGAGGGTGGCCGGGAGCCCGTGGGACAGGGAGGAGAGTGTCAGACTATGTGGCTGGCGTGGTCACTTTCATCTCTTTAGCTTTGTCCTACCTCATCTTTCTCACTTGACATTCTTGGGACCATTGCTTCTTTCTCTCTTTAGAAATAGATCCTAAATTAAGTTAGGAGGGTTGTTTTATTTTTTCTAAGACCTTGGCTGTACCTATTGATACCAGCAAATTTCAAACCATCCTCAGTTGAATCACTTCTGCAGAAATGAGATTGTGAGCACAGTTACCTTGCAGAGGGGTGTCTTACGTTAACTGAAAAGTAAAAATGAAAGACCCACTCTGTCACCCATATTTTAAATAGAAGAAGAAACTTACAAACTTGCTAGGAAATTTTTTTTCAGAAAGCCACTAGAAAAGTATGTAAAACAACATACCATTAAATGCAGACGCTCTCCAACTTAGATTTTCAACTTCACGATGGTGTGAAAGCAGTGTGTGTCAGTGGAAACCCTACTTCCGATTTTGAATTTCGACCTTTTCCCGGGCTAGCCATGCACAGTGAGACACTGTCTCTGATGTATTTGAACCGCAGCTCCCAGTGAGCCTGCAAACAAGTGATGCTCTGTGGGTGCCGTGTCACCAGACACTCAAGTGTAAGTGCTCTGAGCACATTGAAGGCTGGGGTAAGCTATGATTTGGGGGTAGGTTAGGTATATGAAATGCATTTTTGACATAACAATACTTACAACTTATAATTAGTTTATGGGGATGTTACTACATCGTAAATTGAGGATTACAGAGGAGGAAGACCAGAGAAATGTGAAGACTGCAAAGAATAAGTAAGATCATTATTAGTAGGTTGAGTTTAGTCTGGGAAGGCTTTTTGTGGGATGTGGATTTTGAAACTTGACCTTCAATGTGGGATTGGCGTTAGAATGGAGGGAAGCAGGCTATTCCCCAGACTGGGAATAACAGTCAAAGGCATAGGCAGTGGTGAGGACTCCATGAGGGGGACCCCAAGAAGGATGAGAGGTGATGAGGGGTGACCAGGTGCCACATGCTCCAGGGAGAGAAATCAGATCTCTCCCCCCACCCCTTCACTGATACTTGAGATAGTTCAGGGATTTGATTCATTTTAGCCACTCTGTTAAAAGCCCTGTAGAAACCGCCCACTTTTTTTGGTTCATTTTAAAATATTGGCTTCTAGAAGAAATTCATGTCCTAGCACAAATGCAAACGCTTAGAAGACAGAATTGAAAAAGAGTTTGGAAGGCCTTGTAATCTGCGGACTAATTTATCCTACAAAGTCAGACGGGTTTCTCAAACTCACCCTAGAACAGGTGCTGCGTGGCTCGGTGCTAGACGCCACTGCAGTCACCTTTGAGGTACCCTCCTGGGAAGCTCTGACTGACGCCAGAGCCTCGTCCACCCTCAAAGCACTTTTTCTAGGATCAGTTTGCAAAGTTAACTGTCAGACCTCGTACAATACATTTCTCAGAAGCCATCAGGTGATAGGAATAAAGTGTCTCGGACTAAAGTAAGATTGTCAAAATTCCCATCTTGAACAGATCAGAATTTCCTACCAGTGAGGTGAATTCCTTGTTGCCTTCTAGCTCAGTATGTTAGCACTTCCAATTGTAATAATCTCAAAAACACAGGTATGAACAGCTTTTTCCAGAAGATAGTGCACGTGCGCTCTCTCTCTCTTATTCAGTCACCCTGGATAGAGTACTGGGGTGTCATAGCTCATGGCAACCTCAAACTCTTAGGCCAAAGAAATCCTCTTGCCTCAGCCTCCTAAGTAGCTACAGGCACTTTGCACAACACCTGGCTAGTTTTTCTTTTCTTTCTCTCTCTCTCTTTCTCTCTCCCTTCCTTCCTTCCTTCCCCCCCCTTCTTTCCTTTCTTCTTTTTTCAGTAGAAATGGGGTCTTTTTTTTTTTTTTTTTTTTGAGACAGAGCCTCAAGCTGTCACCCTGGATAGAGTGCTGTGGCATCACAGCTCACAGCAACCTCCAATTCCTGGGCTCAAGTGAGTCTCTTACCTCAGCCTCCCAAGTAGCTGGGACTACAGGCGCC
>CAUYON010105903.1:0-18875 GCA_963573935.1 Arctocebus calabarensis | reverse complement strand
CATCACAGCTCACAGCAACCTCCAATTCCTGGGCTTAAGCGAGTCTCTTGCCTCTGCCTCCCAAGTCGCTGGGACCACAGGCGCCCACCACAACGCCCGGCCATTTTTTGGTTGCAGCCATCATTGTTGTTTGGCGGGCCCGAGGGCTGGATTCGAACCCACCAGCTCAGGTGTACGTGGCTGGCGCCTTAGCCCGTTGAGCCACAGGCGCCGAGCCCTTTAACTAATCTCTTAGAAGTGATTTTGGAGATTAAAACTTCATAGCCTGCAAATTCCAAGAGACTTTACATCCTTTTTTTTTTTTTTTGGAGATGGAGTCTCACTCTGTCAGCCTTGGTAGAGTGCTGTAGCATTATAGCTCACAGCAATCTCAAACTCTTGGGTTCAAGAGATTCTCTTGCCTCAGCCTCCCAAGTAGCTGGGATTATAGGCATCCGCCACAATGACTATTTTTAGAGGTGACGGGGGTCTCGCTCTGGCTCAGGCTGGTCTCAAACCTGTGAGTTCAGGCAATCCACCCGCTTCGGCCTCCCAGAGGGCTGGGATTACAGGCATGAACCACCATACCTGGCCTTTGCATCCGTTCTTGACAACTGGGAATACTCGTGTTCTTTTGGTGCCTTTTGAGTATTTGGCATTGGACTAAACTGCTGCTTTCTCAACAGATACCTCGGATCTTCACTTTCAAGTGAGCAAAGACCGCTATGGAGGGCAGCCACTTTTCTCAGAGAAGTTCCCCACCCTTTGGTCTGGGGCGAGGAGTACTTATGGAGTGACAAAGGGAAAAGTCTGCTTTGAGGCAAAGGTAGTAGCTCATTAAGGTTATTCATCTATTAGTTTATTCATTAAACCGCTGTCTGTGTACTAGATTTGTGTCCATCAGTATATTCTTTTTTTTTTTTAATTTTTTTTTGCAGTTTTGGCCGGGGCTGGGTTTGAACCCGCCATCTCTGGCATATGGGGCCAGCGCCCTACTCACTGAGCCACAGGCACCGCCCCATCAGTATATTCTTAATATACAAAAAAAGCACCAAAATACTTTTAGCTTCAGTAACCAAGAAGTCAGCCCTCGTGGCTTATGTTTTAAGTTCAGTGAGAGTTGTTATTCAATATTTTGATATTGAATTGTGATAGTTGTTTTCTGTTTTTGTCAAAATCCTACCTTTCTAACTCAGGCTTTGTTCCTGAATTGGTCAGAGTATTTAAGAGTTCTTTTTCTGACTTGGCCAGGTAACCCAGAATCTCCCAATGAAAGAAGGCTGCACAGAAGTTTCTCTCCTTCGAGTTGGGTGGTCTATTGATTTTTCCCGTCCACAGCTTGGTAAAGTTATTTTTTAACTTTCTCCTTAGTATTTGCTACTATATTGCTTACTCTGGAAAGTTTGGGGGCAGGTAGCTCATCTTTTTACTATTTTAGGTGAGGATGAATTCTCCTATGGTTTCGACGGACGAGGACTAAAAGCAGAGAGTGGACAGTTTGAGGAATTTGGCCAAACTTTTGGGGAGAGTGATGTCATTGGCTGCTTTGCTGTAAGTGCTCCTGAAAGTTGTGGATTCATAGTAGGGAATGGATAGAGGGTACTTGGAGTTAGATTCTACCTGCCATGGAATCATAAAAACTATTGGCTTTTATGCATTTGATTCATTACTTAGTTATGTTGTGTAGCAGTCTGCACAAAAAGAAAAAAAAAAGATTAAATTGTAAGATTTAATAAGCCTCAAACCTTGTCCTTTGTCATTGCAGAATTTTGAGAATGAAGAAGTAGAACTTTCCTTCTCGAAAAATGGAGAAGACCTAGGTGTGGCATTCCGGATCAACAAGGAATCCCTGGCAGACCGGGCCCTTCTACCCCATGTCCTCTGCAAAAATTGTGTTGTAGAATTAAATTTTGGCCAGAAAGAAGAGCCCTTCTTCCCACCACCAGAAGAGTTTGTGTTCATCCATGCTGTGCCTGTTGAGGAGCGTGTGCGCACTGCAGTCCCTCCCAAGACCATAGAGGAGTGTGAGGTACGCCAAGCAGTATGCAGGGATTTAGATTTCCTGCTTTGGAATGGTGGGTGG
Organism: Arctocebus calabarensis; assembly: GCA_963573935.1. Lineage (NCBI taxonomy): Eukaryota > Metazoa > Chordata > Mammalia > Primates > Lorisidae > Arctocebus > Arctocebus calabarensis. The sequence goes on along the minus strand of CAUYON010105903.1, from coordinate 16,813 downwards.
ACATGCTTTCCCAGGTCTCTTCTCAAACTGGAATGGGGGGAATGTTCTTTAATTAGATTTCATAAACATGACTCTCACTTATTTCCTATTGCATTCCTGGTTCTATTTGCTTGCAGGTGATTCTGATGGTGGGACTGCCTGGATCTGGAAAGACCCAGTGGGCACTGAAATATGCAAGAGAAAACCCTGAGAAAAGATATAATATCCTGGGAGCTGAGACTGTGCTCAATCAAATGAGGGTGAGTTACTGAGGGGATTAGTCAGCTATATTTTCTGTGGAAGTCCCAAGTAACTCCTATAAACTGTCCTCAGTGGAGAATTAGCTTTTTGTGTGTCTGAGAAAAAGTCTCAGAGAAAAGAGTTTTTCTCTATATGGTTTTCTCTTAAATACTGTTTTCTTTGTTTTGTTGTCAAATATCTGAAAGTGAATGCAATCTGGAATATATCCAGGTTGGGACTGGAAATTACTGCTGAAAATGTACAGCATTGTGACACTGAAGAATGAGAATGAATTGACATGATTTGACATTCATCAGTGATTCTTGGGCTTTAACTTAATTCATAACTGCTTGTGTTTCTCTTCATTTCCTCTCAAACTCATCAGATGAAGGGGCTTGAAGAGCCAGAGATGGACCCCAAAAGTCGAGACCTTTTAGTTCAGCAAGCCTCCCAGTGCCTTAGTAAGCTGGTCCAGATTGCTTCCCGGACAAAGAGGAACTTCATTCTTGATCAGGTATTATTCAAAATGAACTTGATTTTACATAAATCAAGAGATGAAAAATTTGGCATCTATTTAATCTGATAAAATTGCTTTAAGTGAGAGTGAGGTGTGTATACAGAGAGACTGAATTAAGGAACAGCAGCAGGTTCCCTAGTTATGACCATCTAGTTGTATGTTAGGGTTATAATGGTTTTTTAACTCAGAAGTACCCATCATTAGTGTTTTTACCTGAGAGTATATAGACCTAAACTATAAAACTATAAGACTTAGTTAACTATATAACTAAGACTATAAACTATAAAATGTAAGAGACAATGGAAGGAGAGTCGGAGCTCATTTGGATTCCTAGCTCCACCACTTAACTAAGTTTTGTGATCTTGGACAAGTTCTTTATCCTCTCTGAATTTCAGATTTCCTGATTGTAAAACAAGATGATACCTGTCATGTAGAATGTTTAAAAAATTAGAGGCGACTGTATATACTGAGCCCTAAGCTGGCATCTCAGATGTCAGAGATACTGTTTTGGTTGAATTTGGGTGATAATTTTTGTTCCTAAACATCTATCATTCCTCCTTTCATAGTGTAATGTGTACAACTCTGGTCAGCGGCGGAAGCTGTTGCTGTTCAAGACCTTCACTCGGAAAGTGGTGGTAGTTGTCCCTAATGAGGAAAATTGGAAGAAAAGGCTGGAGTTGAGAAAGGAAGTGGAAGGAGATGACGTGCCTGAGTCTATAATGCTGGAGATGAAAGGTGAATGTCTTACTTCATTTTCTGCTGCTGTAACAGAATATCACAGACTGGATAATTTAGAAACAATAGAATTTGTGTCACAGTTCTAGAAGCTGGGAGTCCCAAGAGCATGGCACTGGCAACGGCACCTAGTGAGGGCCTTCTTGCAGTGATACCCCATGGTGGGAGTGCCAAAGGGCAAGAGAGTCATGCATGAGAAAAGTTTTATATCAAAGCCACTCTGTAAGATAATGGCTTTAATCCATTAATGAGGATCAGGTCCCCATGACTTAATCACCTCTTACAAGTCCTACCCTTTCCACATTGCTGTGTTGGAGATTAAGTTTATAACACATATTCAACATTATGGGGAGGACATTCACACCATAGCAGTTGGCTAAAATTATACAAGGTAGAAATCTTATCCCTGCTCAGTGTACCCCTTACTGGGACCTGTTAGCATCTGACTGTCCACATCTAAAATGTAAATCTGAGGCCAGCCACAATGGCTGGGGGGATTGCTTGAGCTCAGGAGTTTGAGACCACCCTGAGCCAAGAGCAAGACCTAGAAAATAACCAGTCATTGTGGTGGGCGCCTGTTGTCCCAGCTACTAGGGATACTGAGGCTAGCAGATTACTTCAACCCAAGAGTTTGAGGTTGCTGTGAGCTATGATGACACCACAGCGCTCCATGGAAGGTGACAAAGTGAGACTCTGTCTCAAAATAAATGAAAAAATATGAAGAATAACTCCTTGACTTAATTCTGGGGAAGATACAAAATGGGAAATACTGATTGACCATAGGATAATTAAAATTCAAGAGAGTGGCTTCCAAGAGGTGGCCAATATAGAGAGTATTTGGGGCCAGGCACAGTGGTTCATGCCTGTGGGAGGTTTGAGCTCAGGAGTTTGAACCAGCCTAAGCAAGAGTGAGACCTTATCTCTACTAAAAGTAGAAAAATTAGCTTGGTATTGTTGTAGGTACCCGTAGTCTCAGCTACTTGGGAGATTGAGACAAGAGAATGACTTAGGCCCAAGAGTTTGAGGTTGCTGTGAATTATGACACCATGGCACTCTGCCCAGGGTGACTGAGTTAGACTGTGTCTCAAAAAAAGAAAAAAGCATTTTGTAAAATTTTGTAATGAATATTTTGTCAATAAAGGTACATTTAGCTACAACTTCTTTTTATCCCTTTGTAAAGTGACTTTTGTAAAGGGACAAACAATAACTAACATGTTTGCTGTTTGCCCAACACTGTCATAGACTTAGGGAAATCATAGTATGTGAAATGAAGCTTGGCTTTATGGAGTTTTTACTCCATGGAATGGAGGGAGGTTATTATGATTCAAATGAAGATGTGGCAGTTGGAGTGAATTATTTCAATGGTTTGTCTTGATTTCTGTTACCACATTAGGCTTGTATTTTGTTTATTGCTGAAATCTTCAGTTCAGTACATAAGCTTGAGAGCAAGGCCCACATAAGGCAGGATTAGCTATTTTGATTAACCCTACTTCCTACTGTTCTCTTATGGGTATGATTTTTACTTTGCTACCATTAGCTCCTGGCATCCCACCTGCCTTATTAACTGCTGGCTATTCAAATTCTGTTATTCTCCTGGCTTGTTAACGGTTTTACACTTAAGCCTCCTCTGAGTTTATACCAAATGAACTGTGCTAGTACTTACTGACATCCCGGTACTTAGGAATGTAGTTGAGCTTTATAAAACTGAGGGCTAACTCCATCTGTCTAAGAATCAATCATGCAGCCCAGTTGAACTGAATTCCACTGGGAGTAAGTCTTTTGAACTTGACATAAGGCAGTGGTCCACAGGAACTTTATTAAAGGGCTGCAGCAATAGGAAGGTTGAGAACCACTGACATAAGGAGATTGGCAAATGTGCTGTCCCATCATATATAGGTGGTAAATGGGAGCTCTCATATTCTTTCTCGTTTTTTTGTTTTCCTTGAATAGTTGAGTAGATTCTATGAGGCTTGGGTCAGTTTCTCATTAAGACTATTTTGTTTTATTTATTTATTTGAGACAGTCTTACTATGTGGCCCTCAGTAGAGTGCTGTAGTGTCAGAGCTCACAGCAACCTCAAAGTCTTGGGCTTTAGCCATTCTTGCCTCAGCCTTCCAAGTAGCTGGGACTACAGGCACCCACCATAGCTGCCCAGCTATTTTGTTTGTTTGTTTTTGTTGCAATTGTCAGAGTTGTTTAGCAGGCCCTGGACCAGGTTCAAACCCGCCAGCCTTGGTGTATGTGGCCGGCACCCTAACCACTGAGTTATGGGCACCGAGCCTATTTATTTATTATTTTTATTTTTTTTGCAGTTTTTTTTGGCCGGGGCTGGGTTGAACCTGCCACCTCTAGCATATGGGGCTGGTGCCCTACTCCTTTGAACCACATGTACTGCCCGAGCCTGTTTATTTTTGAGACAGAGCCTCACTCTGTTATCTTGGATAGAGTTAAGTGGCATGCCTCATAGCTCATAACAACCTCCAAATCTTGGGCTCGAGTAATCCTCTTTGCCTCAACCTCCCAAGTAACTGGCACTACAGGCACGTACTACAACACTCAGCTAGTTTTTTCTATTTTTAGTAGAGACGGGGTCTCGCTTTTGCCTAGGTTGATCTCCTGAACTCAAGTAATGTACCCTGCCTTGGCCTCCCAAAGTGCTAGGCCTGAGCCACTGCACCAGGCCCCCCCCCCGTTATTTTTATATACTTTTTTTTTGTTTTTGCAGTTTTCAGGGGTTTTTTTTGTGGTTTTGCACCCACCACCTCCAGTATATGGGGCCAGTGCCCTACTCCTTTGAGCCACAGGCGCCGCTTCATATTTTTTAAAATGTTAAATTTGTTAGCATCTTATCTGACCAAACTTTTTCAGGTACTTTTAGCCTCTGGCTATTTACTGCTGTCCTGATAAGAAACCTTAACCCAGTTCACTCCTAATTTATTACAGATCACTTGAGAACTTGTAAATCTACCATTTGCAGATAGCCCTGGGGCTGTTATAATTTAGGAAAGGCTTAGGGTAAAGAAAATTAATTTGATTATTTAAATGTAAATGGGTATGTACGGCTTGGCGCCTGTGGCTCAACAGGCTAAGGCGCCAGCCACGTACACCTGAGCTGGCGGGTTTGAATCCAGCCCAGGCCCGCCAAACAATGACGGCTGCAACCAAAAAATGGCCGGGCATTGTGGCAGGCGCCTGTAGTCCCAGCTACTTGGGAGGCAGAGGCAGGAGACTTGCTTGAGCCCAGGAATTGGAGGTTGCTCTGAGCTGTCATGCCACAGCACTCTATCCAGGGTGACAGCTTGAGGCACTGTCTCAAAAAAAAAAAAAAAAAAGTGAATGGGTATGAACTCAGCACATTTTTGTACATTAGTAGATGAGGTTTAGAAAGTTTTATGTTTCTTGTAGAGTTTTCATAATGAGTTCTTACCCATCTATGCACTTTTCAGGCCCACAAGCTTCTCTCTTACTCTTATAGCCAACTTCTCTTTACCTGAAAAATGCGACTATATGGATGAGGTGACATATGGGGAGCTAGAGAAGGAGGAAGCCCAGCCCATTGTCACCAAATACAAGGAGGAGGCAAGGAAGCTGCTGCCTCCCTCTGAGAAGCGGACAAACCGCCGAAATAACCGAAACAAGCGTAATCGGCAGAACCGAAGCCGAGGCCAAGGCTATGGTGAGTCCTAGAGACCTGCCACCCCCATGTCTTGGTCTGTTTTTTTGTGTTGAGTACAGCAGGTTGCATGAGGACAGGCCAAGAGAACTAAGTCAAGTCACTAACAATAAGTAAGGAAGTGTCATCTTTATGGATCTGTTTCTCCAGAACTGTTTCCTTTACCTCAAGCTTTTTATGATTTTTCCATAATTTGTCAATAAAAAAGGAGTTGCTTTCAACAAAAGTATTTGTTTCCTTGAAAATCAATACTTGCACCTTCTTGTCTGTTTAGTTTTCATTATAACATATGGGTTCCTCATGTCACTGTTCCAGTCTTTGTGAGATTGTGCAGTGAAATCATGATTCTCATCTTAATTTTTTTAGTGCTCCTTCTTTTGGATCAACCCAATTATATAAACCAGAAAGTGAATGCATTATTCAGTAATTTTAGGGGGTTTAAAAGGAAGTTAGGCTATTAGTGGAAATAATTTTCCTCCTGAATGTCTAATTTCAGTTAAAACTCCAGGATACAGCTCAGCGCCTGTGGCTCAACGGGCTAAGGCACCAGCCACGTACACCTGAGCTGGCGGGTTCGAATTCAGCCTGGATCCGCCAAACAACAATGACAGCTACAACCAAAAAATGGCCGGGCATTGTGGCGGGCGCCTGTAGTCCTAGCTACTAGGGAGGCAGAGGCAAGACACTCGCTTGAGCCCAGGAATTGGAGGTTGCTGTGAGCTATGATGCCACAGCCTCTATACAGGGTGACAGCTGGAGGCTCTATCTCAAAAAAAAAAAAAAAAACCCAGGATACATTCACTGCTCTTTTGTGTATGTGTTTGTATAACTGTTAAGTCAATAGAAATTTCAAGTGCCTGCTATATGCTAGGCACTGTGAATACCAACAGTTAGGGCCCTCCAGGAGCTTATTACATAGACTTTGTTTTGTATAAAATGATAAGTATGGGTTATATGATATCTGAGATCCCTTTCAGGGCTAAAAGTCTAATTCTGTGAATGGCAGTTTTTATTCATGTTTCTAACTCTGCCATGTATCTTTTTGCCATCTGAAATGTTTTGCAGGAATTGGGGAACTTCAAAAGCAAGATGGCTTGATTTTCTCGTGTCTCTATTCCTCTGCCTACCCCCCTCAGACTTTTTTAAATATCTGGCTGGTGCTTTAATTAGCATTGTGTGAGCCTGGCCGAAACAGTCCTCCTATTCCCCCAGAATTTCCTTTGGCTCCAACTTTTTGATTTCCACCTAGTTGTGGAGCCAGGACCCCATGCCAGCTGTCTGAGCGCGCTCTCCATTTCTCTTCCAGTGGGCGGGCAGCGCCGAGGCTACGACAACCGGGCCTACGGGCAGCAGTACTGGGGGCAGTCTGGAAACAGAGGGGTGAGTGCAGCTCTCCTTCTGCTCCTCCCTCTGGGCCGTGAGAGCCATTTCTATTGGCTTGGGGGAGCAGAGTGGTTTGGGCTGTTTTCTCAGGGCTTAGGGTTTTGCCCATTTCATGTGTTCTAGAAGAATTTATTCTGGGAAAATTAAACTTATTTATGATATCAAGCTAAGATGTGTCTCATTTAAGAGGGGGTAGCAGTGGGTCATGCTGCCGAAAACTCATAAATCTTCATTCTTTTTTCTCCTTTCTCAGGGTTACCGTAATTTCTATGATCGATATAGGGGAGATTATGATCGATTCTATGGGCGAGATTATGAGTACAACAGATATGGAGATGACTATTACAGACGATACAGCCGGGATGTGAGTATCTTCTTGGGATAGATAGAGGGTGGGGGGCGGGGGCAGGACCAAAAGGATGAGTGCCATATCTCTTCATCCTCAGCCAACTCTGGCTCCAAGTGATGGGGTTTCCCCTCTTTTCTAGTGGCAGAGTTACTACTACCACCACCCCCAGGACAGAGACCGATACTACTACAGGAACTTCTACGGTTACCAAGGGTATCGGTGAAGCCCTGCCATTGTCGCCTGTCAGCCATGAAGCTGAATTTCTGGGGGTGCCAAGCACCCCCCAAAACACAACCAAGGAAAACAGGGGCTGTCGGGGTGGGGCTGAGCTGCCGGGGAGGGGCGGTGGGGGGGAGGGTGCGCAAGTGGGGGTGGGGGTGGGGGGAAGTGGAAACAACAAAACTGTACATTTTTTTTAAAGTTTGTTGAAAAGAATATTGTCTTATTCTATAAAACATTTCAAACCTAGTTAGATAATTTGTAATCAAAAAACATTTGTGCAGAAAGCAGCACTTAGGGCTGCCTGTTCTATACCCTGCAGTTGGACAGTTAAAGAACTGAAAAATAGCACCCTTCTGACATTCTAAGGCAGCTGGACTGGCAGCTGAGGAAGGGAGAGTGGTGAGGTGGTGCCGGGAGGCTGGGGAAACGGTGTGAGGATTGTTCTCCAGAGCAGGTAGGAGCAGGCAGGAGTGGGACAGAAGGGGAGCTTGTGACTGGAGCAGTGAAAATAAACGATTGGCTCTTATCAATCACTTGCACCACTAACCGTTTGTATTTTCTTTACTGACCTTTCCCTCTTGGGATATCTGGTCTGGTGGGCTGGGAAGCCGAAATATCCCAATCTTCACTTTGCTGTGCCTTTGTGCTGTTTGGCTGAGGCATGGAGACTGCAGTTGATGGTTCTATTATATAGGATTCCCAGGCCAAAGAGGCATGGGGACTGTTCTCAATTGCAGAGCAGAATAGCTGCCCCCTTCTATATACCCACTGCTGAAGTCCCATAAAATCTTGGAGAGAATGGGAGCACAGCCCTCTGCCTGAAGATTGTGATTTGCCAGTTTCTAGTCTCTGTCTTCCAAGGTTGAGAGATAAAGGAGGTCTCTGAAATCTTCTGTGAGAGTGTCAGTCCTCTTACAGTGTGAGAGAAGGAACGTTTCTCAGGGTTTCAGCTCACACAGAAATGCAGCAGGATTCTTTTCACTGCAGCAGGATATGTATATAGGTGAATCCTGTGGTGTGGGCTTTCAGGCCCAGGTGCTGAGAATAGAAACTATTTTATACAGTATGGAGGCTCATGCCCTGGTGGTTTTTTTGATACACAGGTAGAGAGTAAATAGAAAAGGGGAAGGGAGGCGGGAGGCAGCTCAGTGGGGCTGCTGAGACTTGGGAAGTGTGAGTGTGAACATGTGTACATGATGCGTGAAAGGTAGGACCCACCTTTCCCAACTTGAAACAGGATTCCTTCTGGGTTGCTTTCCTTGCATGTTCCCAGAGAGGTTTCTAACAGAGAGACTCCAGTTGGGATAGTAGTTTTGTTCATTAACTTTACCAACACCTTCCCAGTTCTTGACAAATAGCTAGAGGTTGCTGGGTTCAAGAATATGGGTGGGATGTGGGAATGCGATTTCAATGTTTAGCTTCAGTTATAATTCATCTTCCTGCTCAGCACTATGTCAACCAAGAGCTTTCTCAGCAAGCACCACATATTGCAGCACTTTGTAGTGAGAGAAAATTCTGGGTCATACTATTAGAAAATGCTTCACTTATATTTCCTCACCTGGGCAGTTCTCTGTTTAAAATTTTGTGCTGAGAGTTCTCTTCCCCTGTCACACTGTTACTTCGATACAACCCTTCTTCAGATGTGCAGATCCTTATAGTTGTCCCTGTCTGTCATAATATACCCTTTTGCTCCAAGTACCTCTCACTCCAAGGCTGGAACAGGGGGCTGGTGGGAGATAAGTTTGCTTGCTCATAATGATGTCCTGTCTCTGGGCACTTACTTCCCCCTGGTGCTTTCAGATGGATTTGTGTGTGGCAGTGGGTGAAGTGATTGCATGACATTTTCTGTAACCCACTAACTTTGTATTATTAAGAGCTTGAGAAAGTTTTGCTTATAGTGTCAGGGCAAGGAAATAAAACTGGAGCCCAAAGAAATACCCTTAGGGTAAGATTATGTTACAATAGAAAATTGAATTTCCTGGGGTAGGGGCTTCCTCCCCATTTGGGATGTTTAGGTTTCTAGCGAAAAATACCTTTTTATGGTCCCTGAGATGTATAGGGATGCTAGGGCCCTCCAGTGGGGGGTAGAGGTGGGGAACAAAGTTTAAACCACTATAGCTTTTGGGGGGTTTGGGGGGGGACAGAGAGGGAAGGTACTCATTGTTGATATTTGTTGCTAGAAAGTCTTCTTTTTAAAAAAGCTAGTTTTCTTGGTGGGTGGAGAATGAAACTGCCACATCCTAGTTGGTTTAGTACAAGAGATCACTCACAGCAACACTAGAAGTCTGGTTTTGTTTCTGTTTGTCTTTTTATTATGAAAAAAATATGTTAAGGGGGAAAATGTGGATTATGATAACCAGAGAAATCCTTACCCTTGTTTTCCTTAGAAGTCTTGTTTAGTGTTTTATCAGATGTCTGTTGTAGTTGTAGATGGAAAAGCTTGTGAGAAAAACAAACACCACATGGAGCCTGTAAATGTTTTTGCACAGCCTGTGAAGCATTCTTGGAAGTGGCCAGTAAAGAAGGGTTTTACCATTTAAAAAGAAAAATGTAACGTGTCATTGTTTACATCTGTAACTTTTTCCTCCCCTGTTCTCATTACAACATTATGGCGCAAATGTAGGCACAGTAGCTTCCAGTTTTAGAATAAATAACCATTTGAATTGAATTCACCCTATCTCCTGTGGCTGCACTGACTGGGGTGGAGTGTGTCATTGGGTTATTTATTTATTTACATATTTTGAAATGCTACTTTTTAAGGTCGCACTGGCCAGGGATGGCTTTGCTTTTGCTTGGCATCTATTCACTTACTATTCTATGTGCCTTCGCTTGAGAGCCAGCCCTACATACACTCAGGGTGGTTGTTAGTCTACTTAGTGCTTGCTTAGGCTAAGAGCTAGAGCCATTGAAAAGGAAAGAAATAATAATTCATGGCTTCTGTTATTTGGCCTATACCAAAACCAGTTGGGTGCTTGAAGTTAAATGTAAGATTCCATTTACAGAGCTAAATAATTCATGAGTAATTACCACTTAGGTAACTGTGAGGAAAAGCCTACTCATCCAACAGAAAATGTTTGATAGAATTATTTTCTAGTGCATTTGGAGAGTGAGAAGTTAACTTTAATTAACAAAAGCACTGTGGCATCCCTAGCACTGAAGTGGATCCTAACTGCAATTTCTAATAAATGGTGAAAGTCTTATTAGACTGAGACATAATAACATGGCATCTAGTATTCTGAAGAGGTAGTGGTATTGATGTAGGTACCACTCTTAATTCCTCCCCTCTGTATGTGACACAGATTCAGAGCCCAAGGGCTTATAGCTTTGTACCGTACATTTTTTTGGTTTTGGGGGGGGGTTGGTATTATTGTTTGAGACAGCGCCTCAAGCTGTCACCCTGGAGAGAGTGCTGTGGCATCACAGCTCACAGCAACCTCCAATTCATGGGTTCAAGCGAGTCTTTTGCCTCCGCCTCCCAAGTAGCTGGGACCACAGGCGCCCGCCACGACGCCCGGCCATTTATTGGTTGCAGCCGTCATTGTTTGGCGGGCCCAGGCTGGATTTGAACCTGCCAGCTCAGGGGTACGTGGCTGGCGCCTTAGCCCGTTGAGCCACAGGCACCGAGCCCACTTCTGGCTTTTTACCATGTTTGAACTCATGTGGAAATTTTCACTTACTCCCTGGAATTTGCTCTACACTGTTGCAGTAGGAAAAGGGAAAAAGTTTTTTAGTCCTTGCAATGCTCTACTTGCCATGTACTAAGCATGTATAGATAGTACAGTCCATTCATTAGGTATTTGAGTGCCTGCTACGTCAGGGTACAGGGATTTAAAAGTGTTCACCAGTACCAAGGAGGAACTAAGCTAAGCAGGCTTCTGAATAGAATCTGGAGTAGGTCCTGATCCAGGAGGGCATCAGGTTACTTTTTCCTCTTTTACCATCTCTGGGAGGAGGGAATTAATTAGATGATTTCCAGCACTTGTTAGAGCTCTGAAATTCCATCAACAATGAAAAGCTTTTCCTTAAGGTGTCCCACGTTTATTTGGTGCCCCTGGAACCCATGAAGACATCTTTAGGAGGCTAAGTTCAGTTGCTGATAAAACCCCTTTATTCCTTACGTCTTTTTCTATATTCTATCCCCTTGCTGTCTTCCTGTGTGAAGGTGTCGGAAGCTGAAGGTGATGGGTTGTCCCTAATAACGTGTACAGGTCCCACTACGGCAAGGATTAACCCCATCCCCACACGTGAATCCGTGCACAGAACAAGAGCCAGACTAGACTTCTCAGAAATGATGTGAACCTGAATTTGGAGGTCTTAACGGTCCACGCGGAGCAAACATATTGACATAATAACATGGCATCTAGTATTTCTACCTTGGCCCTGATCCCACCTTGGGGAGGAAAAGGCTTCTGGGAGGTATTCTGGGGCTTGCAAACCTCTGAAGTCTGAGCGCTGGAAATGCTCATAAAACGTTAAGCCTTAAATCTGGGTTCTGGCCCGGCAGTTGCTGGAACCCCGTGAGGATTGGTAGGCATACTAGGGAGTCACTGCTTTCTGGAAGATGTGGCATAATCGGCCTGAGAAAAATGAAAGCAAAGCAAGCCCCAGCTTTACAAGGAAACCCAATGCGAACAATTTTGGGCTTATCCATCCCCTGGTGAAACCAGGAAGCCATCATGGAGCGGAGCCCCAAGTGGACAACGGCAGATGGTGACGCCCCCCTACCCCCATTTCTAGTTATGTTCCAAAGGGGTCCTCTTTGGCAGTAAGTAGAAAGCTGGGGTCCCCTTGGCCTTTGAGCCTTCGTTATAGCCCTCATCGGTTCGATCAGAAGGACGTCGAATCCAGACTTAAGGTGCGTGGGAGCGGGTCTCGACTTGCCAGGTGCAGCCATTTTGAGACCAGGCGAGCACGGAAGGCACCATATTGGCAATGCTGGCAGCTGGGGGGCGCCATTTTAAGAGAAAGCCCTGTACGGTGAAACGCCGTGGTGTGGGGGCCGCCATCTTGGCGCGGCCATCTTAGGCACAAAACCGGCCCCCGACGCTTCAACTGGAGCGAGCTCCGCCCCTCGGCGGCTAAGCCTGCCGCGGCTCTGCGCGTGCCCTCCCGCCTTCCTCCTAAAGCCCACCCCTTAATCCGTTTTCCTTGCCACTTGCCTCCATTGCACGTTTGTGTTTGTGTATGCCCTCCACGGCCTATGAGTGTTGTACCTTCCCGTGGGGACCCGCTCTTGCTCGATATTCCCCCAACCCCGCCAATCTCCGAGCCTGACCACTGTTTATCCTGCTTTGACTGGCCCTGTCTCTGGGTATGGCAAATCTATTGATTGATGGTCCTTTCCCCCAAGAACGCTAACACAGACGCGGTCCTCTGAGGCTCTGGATGACTTTATTCTTCAAATGGCTTTCCCTTTCCAATGGCTCCAGGTGAGACCGAAAACAAACACCTGGCCCATCCCTCTCTCCATTGTCAGAGCGGATCACAGAGGGAAATGGCCTCGACGCTGGCAGAGCCTGACTAGGGGCCCTTTTGTGGGTGGAGCAAAGGGCGTCTCGTGTCAGAGGGTGAGAAAATTCGGTCGACAAATAGATGAGGGAGGGCCTTGTGCTTCAGATAACCTCAGAGGGCTGGGCAAGTGTTAGGAATAGGATGCAGGGAGCCTTAGGGGCTTTTAACGGTTACTGACCTAAGGGCGGGCCCAGTAGAGGGAAAGATCCGAGGAGTTGTGAGGAGGGACAGGGCAGCTCAGAGGAGGGCACAGAAGAACTTCTTCTCCCTGAAAGGGTTCTCTGAAGTGGGCACAGGGGTGATGAGGGGATCCTCACAGGCGTGGGCATCACAGTAAGTCATCAGGTCTGCTGCTGCCTTGGACACCTGGAGCACAGGGGTGATGAGGGGTTGTCAGCCAGAACCTCTGAAAGGGACTGCAGCCTCTCTCCCCAAATGGGTTATCTTGAGATAGTCTTCTCCCTCATCCTCCACAGAGGCCTAGCTCCTTTGACCTCAGGGAATCAAGGAAAGAAACCATTTCTTATCTCTAGCTTTTGGAACACAGCATGGCTTGGTCAACTAATGAGAACCAGGATCCCACCCACCTTTATCCGGCACAAGCTGGCTTCAATCTTAAGCTGTTCCACCATCTTGCGAGCTTGCCCAATACTCATAGTGCTGTTCACAGGAGTCTCCCCTTTCATCCTGGAGAAAAGAGAGGGACAGGTCAGAGCACAATCCCAGCTGACGGCTCTCCTCCATGCTCACTCCTCACCAACCTTTACAAGGCTAGGGTTGTACCCCAATATTTTTGTCCCCCCTTACCCTCTTGCAGTGGCCTGTCCCATCCCTGTCCTCAATGGGAAAAACACAAGAAGGATGAATGAGGTCCTTCCAAAACTCCACGGCCTGGCTACTGATCATTAAACATTATACTAATGATGTAAGGCTTGTCAGCCCTTTAAGCCATGTGTATTCCCAGCCTCAACCAGAAAAAGCCCCACCCTGACGAGGAGGGCACATCACCCCATGTTACCTCATGATCCTCAATGGGAGAAAAACAGGCTGCTCCTTACTCACCTGAGGCCTGAGGCGACAGGCAGCAGCAGCAGCCCTGGGGTGTAGGGTCAGTGGGGGTCACCAAAACCTTCTGCCTGAGATGGGTGCCCCACCCTGCAGGGAGTTGCAGCTGAAAAGTATCTGATGCAGATGTAGCCACTACAGAGAAGGCCACTGGGGAGGGTTGGGCCAGAGGTCCAGATCCGTTAAGGGCTGGTGTCAATTTTTGCAGCTCAAACACTGCCTGGATGGCTGGTACCTGAAGGATGAAGGATGCTAGAAGGAGCTGTTCCGATTCTGGAGCATACCAACTGCCTGACCAGTGGGGGAGCCTGACTGCTGCCTGCATCCCCTGGCACACCCCCGTTGTCACTGTCTCACTACCTGCCCTTCCCCCACTGCAGGCATCCTGAGTCTGGGCTACAGCCCTTGCCAACAGTGCTGAGGCCAAGGCAGGCTCCCCCCTCAAATGGGGTGGTCTGGGCCTGTGACAGCCCCTGCAGTAGAGTCTACTGGTTGTGGGGGGGGACCCTGCTCATTCGAAAATCTGACATCAGCCGGGCAGTCGCCCCCCTCCTCCCTCCCTCCCTCTACCCTGACACAGCATTTAGCACCTGAATCTTCTCCTTTTTCTCCCAGGGACCCTCCATTCCCCACATCCAGGAAAATGTGATGTGCTACAGGTATCAGCTTCTAGAACACCACTTCACATTCTAGTCACAAGTGAGGAGTGGAAGATTCAGGGGCAGAAGAGGCACGTCATCAGGAAGATGTCTAAAGAAATAGCAGACCAAAGAGAAGAAGCTGGAGAAAAAGAGATGTGTGGAGATCAAATAAAAGGACCGGACAAAGAGGAGGTAGGGGGTTTTGTGGGGGGAGTGGAAGTCGATGGTGGGGGTTGCGAGATAGGGTGTATTGCTTTGAAAATTTTCAGACATTTTGAATAGATTACCTCCCACAACTGCAGGATTGTGCAACACTGGCCTTGCCCCTTGAAGGACCTTATCTGGGGTGATTAGACATATGAAAACATAAGATGCTACCAGCCAAGACCTAATCTAGATAATGTTCTGTGAAGACTCTGAAGGAGAGTGCACCCAGTGAGGGTCAAAGGAGGTGGACAAAACCTGGGGCTACCATGCTCGTGAGGAGGGGACAGTAGCCTGCCTGCGCAACGCACAAAATGCGCAGGTTCCCACATACTGCAATAATCTTTGGGCGAATGCTTCAGGCCTTAGGTGCCTACCGGTCCTAGAAGCTGTGTGCCAGCAGGATGCCTACTTCACTCCCCCACTTTGGGGGTCACCTGGCGGGAGGTGAAGGTGTGGGCGGAGGGCTGTGATTGCTGCCTCCAGGGGAGGGCCAGGCGCGCGGGCGATGCTGACTCAGAGCATGCCCTGGGGCGTATCTTGGGGAATGCAGAGTGGCGCCTTTCCCCTTTGGTCTCATGACTGTAGGGTAACCGGCAGCGGGGAGGTCCGGTAGCTGGCGCCAGAGGGCGGGAACCTCCGCAACCCGGGAAGCCCCGCCCCCAGTCGAGACCCCGCCCTGTAGCGTACAAAGATGGGGCGCCAAGAGGGGCGGGACTTCCCCGGGAGCCGGAAACCCCTTCTCGCGGTTGCCCCGGCAGCGCGCGAGGCTGGTGAGTCTGCAGAGCTGCGGCGGCCGGCAGGCTGGTTTCCATGGTGGCGCGGTTAGGTGGGGACTCTGGGCCCCTAGCTCTTTGCGGAGTGGGCAGATGGTGGCGGGGAGCGGCCCTAGACTGCTAATTGCCTAGCCTCACGTGTGGCGCAGCGGCTTGAGCGGAGAGGAGAAACTCCAGAGGCAATTGTGATAGCTCTTAGCTGCCTTTCAGTCCAGCTGTGCGACCTTAAGCAAGTCTCATATACTCTCTATGCAGCCACCTGGCAGCGTGGATTAATATCATCCTGTGTGTAGCCGGGCGTTGTGGCGGGCGCCTGTAGTCCCAGCTACTCGGGAGACTGAGGCAAGAGAATCGCTTGAGCCCAGGAATTGGAGGTTGCTGTGAGCTGTGATGCTACAGCACTCTACCAACAGTTAATAAGTGAGACTTTGTCTCAAAAAAAAAAAAAGGCTCGGTGCCTGTGGCTCAACGGGCTAAGGCGCCAGCCACGTACACCTGAGCTGGCCGGGGGTTCGAATCCAGCCCGGGCCCCGCCAAACAACAATGACGGCTGCAACCAAAAAATGGCCGGGCGTTGTGGCGGGCGCCTGTAGTCCCAGCTACTAGGGAGGCGGAGGCAGGAGACTCGCTTGAGCCCAGGAATTGGAGGTTGCTGTGAGCTGTGATGCCTCAGCACTCTATCCAGGGTGACCGCTTGAGGCTCTGTCTCAAAAAAAAAAAAAAAAAAATATATATATATATATATATATATCCTGTGTGTAAAAACACTTTGCAAGAATTCTAAGTTGCCAGGTGGCGCTTATAGTTCAGTTGGTAGGGCACTGACCACATACACAGGGGCTGGCGGGTTTGGACCCCACCCCAGCCTGCTGAACAACAGTGACATCTACAAGAACAACAAAATAGCCGAGCTTTGTGTCGGGCGCCTGTGGTCGCAGCTACTTGGGAGGCTGAGGCAAGAGAATCGCTTAAGCCCAGGAGCTTGAGGTTACTGTGAGCTGTAATTCCATGGCACTACCCAGGGCCACAGCTTGAGACTGTCTCAAAAAAAAAAAAAAAAAAAAAAAAAATTCTAAGTTGCTGATTCTTACGTTATATATTGCTATGAATGAGTATCGAGGTAGTTTGCCCCAGAATCAGGTGGCTGGAGGAGTTCATCTGAAGAACTCTGGCCTTGGGAGTGAAGGGAGCACATGGGAAGAAATGGAAAGGATAATTGGCAGAGGAGCAGAATCATTTGGAGAAAGACCACATGAAACAATGAGTTTGTTTTTGTCATGCTATCTCTGCTTCCTCCAGGAAGCTTGTCTTTTTTTGTCCCCACTTCTGTGGGGAAAGGAATCACTCTTCCCCTCTCTCTTTCCAGGAACCAACAGTTACATCATCCCATGGCCAGGGGTGGCGCCCAGGTGGCAGAGTACCTAGGAACTCAAGGCCTGAACCTGGGGCCAGACCCCCTGCTCTCCCGGCCATGGTCAATGACCCACCAGTACCTGCCTTACTGTGGGCCCAGGAGGT
>CAUYON010105902.1:0-21391 GCA_963573935.1 Arctocebus calabarensis | reverse complement strand
TAAATCATAATTGTGTACATTAGTGCAATCATGGGGCACAATGTGCTGAGCAAGAATGAGAATATACAATCTGAAATATTTTCATCGAACTGTTTAACATAGCCTTCATGGCATTTTCTTAATCACTATATGAAGACATTTATATTCTGCATTTAGTAAGTTTCACCTGTACCCTTCTAAGATGGAGCATATTCTTCTGAGCAAAATATCTCAAGAATGGAAGAAAAAGTATCCAATGTACTCAGTCCTACCTATGGTGCATCCCTTGCTCTTTTATCTGACTCTCTCATCTAAAACCTATCCTTCAGTAAAGAGTATAATTATCTCTGTTTTTTGTCTACACAGAATGGAAGTACGGAAATTTAAGCACTCTTTTGAACCTAGGCCTAGTGGTGTGGAGGAAAGCAATGTTCCAGGCAATGTGATATCAGTACCCTCTTTTCCTACAAGTTACAGGGTTATGCTCCTGACTCAACCTCTTCATTCTTGGGTACACTTTCCCTTAGTTATCCTTCTAATTATCACTTCTCTCTTCTGTTTTCTTTCTTTTCTCCTCTTTCTCCAGGCACTCCTGCATATTATTCCCTGACCCCTCTCCATCTTCTGTTTTGCCTCCCTCAGCCCACTTATCCCTTCCTGTGGCTTCAACCACATTTTCCTGTAATCTATCCCTCCCATATTTTGAAATAAACTTTTACTTGTTCAGGAAATTTTAGAAATGTCCCATCACCTATTCAATACTCAATACTCCTTGCATTGACATTCCTGACCCTCATCAAGTTCCCACTGACCTCTATTCACCTCTTCTTTTACTCCCTAATATTCTTAGTGTCAACCAGTTTAGAGCACTAGTTATTTCCTAATTCAATATTCACCCTCTTACTCTTTTGTCTTTACTTATTGTTGTTGTTCTCAATTGCCCTTTACCCTATTTCTATATACTCAATTTTGTCCATTTTGCTAGAACATCTCAAATACTACATCCTTCATGATACTGTCATTTCTGCTCCCTTCTTGAATTAATCCCTTATCAATGTTCTGCAGTGTGTGGTTGGGCGTTTCACTTTGGGTTCTTATCAAAAATGCAAATCCCTAGGCCTCAGCTCACATCCACAAATTCATTAAGGCCCAGGTCTCCTTGAATTTAGTAGGTCCTAAACAAATATCAATGGATTGAAAGAAAATGAATGAATGCATTTTATTGGCTAGCACCCAATGAGCATTAGAATTTATAAGGCTAACTTATAAATATACACATTGACTGAAGAAAACAACAGCTTGATTATTCTTCAGAACAGAAAGAAAATGTAAGGTAGATTGAAACACTATTGGGAATTCAATTAAAAGAATAATTATGTAGATTTAAGTGCAGCTATTTCCTTCATCACTGCAATGCTCAATAGCAAATTTAATACAGTCAGAAGCTTGGGCTTTACTTACAGTTTTCTCTGTGCTTCTTTACTGAGTGCTCTTTGACAATTCTTTTCACATTTCTGGATCTTTCTTTCCCCTTACTATGAGTGGGTTTAACTAGATATGCCAACTATAAGTAATTCTATGCTTTTATTATTCTATGATTAAGTTATATGACTTAAGCAAGGCTACAACTTCCAATTTTAGATGATTTCTGGTTAGTCCTATTAAACAAAAGTACCCACATTTAAGTTCCCCTAGGGATTCTCTCAAAAGAGTTCAAAACTCTTAGACAAATTATATGAGAAACAAATTTATTTAACTATCCTTAATATCAATCACATTAACTCAAATTATTTAGCAAAGATTGTTTTAGGTGTGTATTAATTTAGCCTATGTCTTACTACCTATAAATACATCAACTCCGAGACTGATGTTTTGCCATTGTGGCTCTGTGCCTGAAAATTAAGCCAGAATTCTGGCTTTTCTTGATACAATGTAAGATATAGTATTTCTTTTCTTTCTTTCTTTCTTTCTTTCTTTTTTTTTTTTTTGAGACAGTCTCACTATGTTGCACTTGGTAGAGTGATGTGGCGTCACAGTTCACAGCAATCTCAAACTCTTGAACTTAAGCGATTCTCTTGCCTCAGCCTCCTAACTCCCTGGGACCATAGGCACCCGCCACAATGCCCTGCTATTTTTTGTTGCAGTTACCATTGTTGTTTCAGCTGGCCCAGGCTGAGTTTGAACCCACCAGCCTCAGTGTATGTGGCTGACGCCATAACCACTGTGCTACGGGCACTGAGCCAAGATACAGTATTTCTGTGGCTGTAGTCTTAAACAACTCCAATGAGAATGAAAATAGTGTCTTTGACACAAACTATTTTGTATAATTTGAGCATAAAAAGATGACTATGTTCTACACCTTATAGATCCAACTTGTACTGTCTTAATGCTTTAACTGGGTAAAAGAGGTGAAAGCTATGTTGATTAGTAGCATGTAAGCACTCCAGTTTGTACAAACAATCAACACAATGAATCCCATAATGGCGTAAATGTATGTATGATCTATGTACAAATGACTCAATCAAAAATAAATTTTAAAAAGTGATGACTACGATTATACTTTTCAAAATAGCTTGTAAGATTCCTCTGTTTATGTATTAGGTCCATAAAATCTATTTTAAAGCATGTTTTCATGCAAAAATATGACAAATAATGGATTAAAAGTATAGTGCTATGCCCTTCTGATATCATCACGTCTAAGTATGTTGCCTTTCCACAGTTCAAATTTTAGTTTTACTGGCGAATAATTAGTTATAATAGTACAACTACATTGTTTTATTTCTGTATCATCACTACTATTTATTACATAATTTCCTAGATTAAACAATACATTCAAATGACATAATGAATTACATACTTTTAGGAATAGAATAAGCTAAATTTGTTAAAGGAACATATGCCAAATTTTCGCTGGAAACATTAAAGAGTCATTCCTCTTATTAGATTTAATTACATATATATTTTTCCCTGTGCCAAGATTTATTTTATAAATAAAGTTTTCTCTGTATTACTTTGTTATTATCTAAAAGTAATAATGGATCATATTCTGTATTATATTAAAACATAAACAATCTAGTTTGTTGTTTTTGTATCAGCTTACTGAGTTAAATTTTCTGAGTCTGATGTCAGAATTTTACTTGAACTGCTCTCAAATTTTTCTCCTGTTTTTAACAAAAATAAAAATTAGCATTTTATCAGTCTGTGTTTATAAGTTGGACTTAGAAATTTTAGTACTCATTGGGAGCTAAGAAAATTTATATAGACAAGTATAATTCTTTAGCCTTGACACACTCAGTACCTTACAACACCTCATAATTTAAGAGCATCACATAATTTAAGAAGTTGGAAAAATTTGGAATAAGTGGAAGACTAAAGGAGTTTAATTTTAAGATAAATACAAATAAAAAATTGTAAAATGTTTCTTTCAAAAATCCTGCATTCAGCTGTGAGCCACCTCTGTGATAAAGGTCTCTTTCCTATAGTTTCTGAAAAGTAAAATATTGGGTAAAAAAAAATAAGTAACATGTCAAATAACCCAAATATGTGGTTGATATACACTTTAAGGAGGAAATTAAAAGGTACAAGTATATTACTGATCTTAAAACGGACCTACAGATTTTAGGATTATTTAAGATTCTCATGGTACTTTAGTCATGCAAACATCTAAATAGATATGTGGGTTATTACAAAAGTTTTAAGATGCACAAAAATCAAGAAATATAAAATCTATGTGGAGGGAAACGAAGCCTTCCCAACAATACCGATAAGCACAACAAGTTGAAACTTACATGGATAAATCAGCAAGGATGCTGTCAACTGTGTTTCCTGGAAATGAAATAATGGGCTACAACAGTCTGTTTCAAAACGTTAGTACTGAGGGACTTCATTATTTATCTTAGTATGTGACATTTTGCATCACTGCTTAGATGACTTAAAAAATTATACAAGAACTCAATTTTTTATCAAAGAGGACTCAGCAATGAGGAAGATCTATCTAGTGCAGTGTGGACAAGAGTAAAAGTAAGGAGGCTGGGTGGAGGGAGGGTATTTGGTGGGACTTTACCTAATGTGCATAATGCAATGGTACATTTCAAAACTATGAAGAGTAGAGTATCGATGTCTTACCACAACAAATAATTAAGTCAGGTGATAGTTATGTTAACAAGTTTGATGTTAGCTTTCCATATCATATATCAAATCAGCACATTGTACCCTATAATGTACATTTATGATTTAATGTACAGTTATGATTTAATTTAGAAAAACAATAAAAATGTACACAGGGTATATAGATTTCATAGTGTCTTTCTTTGTTAATGTAATATTGATTTCCATTAATACAACTAACTGAATGTATATGAAGCACATTGTGCCCTATGATTGCACCAATGTACACAATTATGATTCAATAAAATTATAAAAAAAATAATACAACTAACTGCTTAATAGAATTAGACATTAGCTTTTACATTTTTTTAATTATTATGGATAAATAATAGTTATATACATTTAGAATGTCATCTTTTTAAACATTTGGTCCAACTCTTTCTTCCAACACATTCTAGTTTGAGAAAAATAGTTAGTCCCTGTATCCTATTTCGGATTTTTCGCCAATAATATAGTGATTCTCCTTACATACTGTCTTGCATTAAATCACAGAATTTTCCCATAAGGAAAATGGTCTAATCATCAGACTTGCTATTTTTATATCCTTTCTGGAACCACAGGTTAGATCCAAGGGTTGTCTATTTGATCATTCTTACCTTTGAGAAATAAGTCGATTATTTGGTTTTCTGATGGGGGAAAAGATGATTTTTTTTCAACTCCTTGGAGTTTGAATTAAATAGCAGTTTCCCCAGTGTATAAGTAATTTAGAAACATCTTCTTTTCCCATGACAGTTGTACATTAGTAAACTGCTTTGCATTCAGTGGTGTCCTGCAAGACGAACGGGACTATTTTTATCTATACTAATTAAATATAAAAGATTATTCTGTTATAAAATGATTACTATTTTATAAATTATACATTATATATCTAAATAAATTACATAGCTGGTGATTCAAAGGACTGATTCTAGACCGAGATTGCCCAAATTTAGTATAAATCCCATTTTCAGTGCTTTCTAGCTATGTCCAGGAGTGAATTAATTAACCATTCTATACCTCAGAGTCCTCATCCATAAAATGGGAACCTAACAGCTCTAGTCTCACAGGTTTCTTATGAGGATTAAGTGAGTTAATACACAGGCCGTACCATGGGATTGACGCACTCAGGAAGCACCTGGTTTGATATCACCATTTATAGCTTTATAGCTACAAAACTAAAATCACACTTAACCAGCAGTCACTATTGTGTTTTTTCAATTGTTGTCCCTAAATTTATCCTTCTAAGGAAAGTATAGTTTATTTATGATTTTATATACAGTTAATTTGATATAGTTGGACATATTTATGTAAGAAAACTTTTATCTCCTTTTCACATAATCTCATCTAACCATAGTATTAGATGATCTATTGACTCCTAAAAAGATATTGTAGAAATTTAATCATTTTGTTTATTTTTTAAGGATTATGAGTTCTTGGTTAGTGAAAGATGACTGAGTAGGTTTAACTACTTATAATAACTAAGATTATAATTGATAAATTATGTAAAGTATAAGTATAGTTGGGAATGGTGGTTCACCCCTGTAATCCTAGCACTCTGGGAGGCCAAGGTGGTAGGATTGCTTGAGTCCATGATTGAGGTTGCAGTGAGCCATGATGATGACACTGCATTCTAGCGGGGGTGAGAACTAGACTCTGTCCCAAAATAAGTAAATAAATAAAGTAAAAGTATAGTACATACATTAAATTGGAATTGCTTGTCATGTTTATTTGGTTTTTTTACATTCAGAAAATGCTCACAAACATTTACCACTTCAAAAATATAGTACTAATTAAATACTGTTCACAAGAGAGATATTTTTGTAGAATAAGTCCTCTGTTATGAAACTATAGATATAAATGCAGACAGGTCCCTCGTTTGTCAAACACCTGTTTTGTTGAGACAAATTTAATGCATAGAAAGAGCTATTATTAGCAACAACAGGATCCCAAGCCCTTGGCACAACTTTTATCTTTGAACATTAAAATACAAAAGAGGGTTTCATCTTGTTTATTCATGCAAGATTCTGTATGAACAATGTGATGCCTTCTATCACTCACTCCTTCCTTTCCTTAAGACATACTGATGACAATTTAGCTTTTATAAATTTTTGGAGAACAACATAATGTTTATGGTGTTTGAAGGTTGGTTATTATTGGAGTTTTTCTTAATTTTTTTTCCTTCAACCTTCTTGAAAACAACTTGAGAGTTTAAAACTTTTATAGTAGAAAAATTTTTGAGTATTATTTTATTTGGACATACAGGATTTGTAATATTTCAATTGTTCATTGTATTAGAATCGAAATCTCATCAAAATAGCATGTCAGACTCGTGAGTTTACTCAAAAATCTTACCTTTTTCTTTAACATTCTCATCATTTGTTTACATAGTTGGTTTAGGGAAACTGGCTCTGCAGAATGTTGGAAAGCTGGAGGCAGAGATACTTTTCAGGCAATCTAGGCATTCAATCTACTTCCTCCAGAAAGATAGGGATGAGGCATTTCTAATGGTAGGTCTAATTTCCTAATACATGAACACAAACCCTCAGTATAATAAGGGTTTATGCTTTTTCAAATGGGAATGTAAGTTCAGAGTATCAAAGGACAGTGATGTAGCAATGGTTGAAGTTTCCAGATGTGGTAAGACCCTATTACTCTTGAACAGTGTTACTGACAGCTATGTGCCCCCACTGGGTACCCGTGTGGACAGAGTGCTAAGATGGGCTGGGAAAGCTTCCTACTTTGTGTGACTAAGCAAGCTGGAAACATAATCTAGCCTGAAATTGGTCATATGCCGTGATATTTCTTCCTGTCATTCCATAGCTGATCTGAAATAATGGTAGAAGTTTTTGTCATTTTAAGAATAGGCTTGTTTCCTGCTCAGGCATCAAGCCTGGTTGCCATTGCTCTTTGATTTAACAGACATGAATTAGCGGGTGCTCTAAGAAGAATAGGACTAATGATGATAAATGAGCAAGGCATTCTATCCTTGTCAGATGAAATAAAGAAACAGTGGAAAAAAAAGTGCAGAATAACTAGAAGGAGAGTTTACAAAGGATTCATCATTACAGAATTATCTCGGGCTAATCCATTGTTGAATAAGTCAATAAGAGAACATTTAGAGTTAAAGCTGACTTTATCTCTATTTGCTAATATTACTACTGTTAGTGCCTAATGGCTCCACCACTCACAAGTTTTGTGCCTTTGTTTCCTGATTTTTATAATGAGAGAATAATGCTTCAAAAGATTGGTATAAGGATAAAACTAAATAATAGCTATAAGTTTGGAGCTTAAAGTATAATATACACTAAATAAAAATGAACCACTGTTACTTCTGTTTGAAGTAGATACTACTATCTTTATTTTATAGGAAAAGAGAAGAATATGAAGGCTCTGATATTTTCACCCACTAGCCTAAAGTCATGCATAGCTAGCATGTGGAAAGCTTCAGTAAAACACATGATTCATGTTCAAAGTGATTGCAAAAAGACGGTGGAATCTTGTAATATTTTCACCACACTAAGATCTGATGCTGATCCACTAATATAACATGACTCAAATGTACGAAGTCCTTTGATCCATAGTGCATTTTTATCCTCCAAGATCTTGAACTCAATTATGTATGTATTTCCTGCTTCTAATTTAAAAAATTTAACAGTTAACCATTTCGGGTGTCTAGTGTGTTGTGTTGTATGATATAAACCGTACGTTTTCCAAGTTCCTCTTACCTTTTAAGATGTGAATAAGGTTGGCTTAGATGCCTGTTCCATGCCCCATGGAAAGTACAATGCCATTCTGAAGATTTCTCTGAACTCACGCAGGTTCTTCCATCCTCGTGGTCACCTCTGTCTCTAACCACCTTTCCAGTTACCTTTTTTGTTTTCTGTTCTGTGTCTCTGCTCTGGTGTATAAACACACAGGGAAAATGATCTCTTTCTTAAGCATAAGGCTTACACACATTTCCATAAAATCAGTATTCTCAGCAATAGGAACGTAGTGTACTTTCCTGAATTATGAAGAAGACGCAGAAACATCAACACTAACATCCAAAAATTAAGTAGTAGACGTTCCAAAGTTTTCATTGCTTTTGTCTACCATAAAGGCCACTCTGCCTGTCTCTTCTCCTTTCTTTTGTATTCCTCACCACCCACTAATTATCATTAATTTCTAACTTAGAAACACTTTTGCCGTCCTCTACGGATTTCCCTGCTGCTAACGCATGTTCTCAGATTCTTGTATTCTATCTTATGTAAGTGCCTTATCAAGATATTTTTCTAATCTTAGGTAATCTTTTTATCAGGAGCACTGTTGTCAGGGATTAATACACAGATACGCTATAATAGGAAGCCATTTCAACTTTCCTGAAACAAGGAGGGGTGGGATTAAATAAATAAAATTAAGAAAATAAAGCAAAATTCACAATTGAAAGGTATTTCCACAGGAGAATAACGTGCAGTTAGGGCTTGAATCTCCTTGAAAACTTCAGTAATTTTTTATGGATTGCACTACACACTCTTTGCAGAGAGTCACCACATTTAGAAACATGAGAATAATTTCTTCTCAAAAGTGAGCAATAGCTGGGTACCTATCAGATAAAGAGCAACTTGTTTTTAGGTATGAGTGTTGAGTGTCTATTTTCCACTTGGAATAAAATGTTGAATCTGAGATGTTCTTTTCCTAAAAGTTTCGTGACTGGATTAGAAATTCCAAATCTTATGTTTTCAATAGGCATATTTTCTGTGTAGAATTTATATTTTGTTCCCCAAATTTTGGCTCTCCTTCTTGGCTATTTCTATGACCTGGAAAAATGCCACTTCTTTGAGAATCTTTTAACTGTTCTATTATCTAAGAATTGACTATACATGTGAATGAAGCCATTGTTGTTAAATGTGTCTGGTGCTTCTATTACTTCACTTTCACCTTTGCCCTTTGTAGATTCCCTCTCCCATGTTTCTTTTAATTAAGTATTGTATTTGTGCCATTGGGCTAACCATTAGGCTCACTATTTCCTTAGAGCTTTAGCTGAAATTAACAGTTTAAATATTTAAAACAGGCCGTCCACACGAAAATACTATATCCTATAGATTGAAGTTAAAGATTTTGGCAAAGGGGCATTTTCTTTTGCTTTTTGGTGGCAGGAAGACTTTAATTTTAAACAGGTTAAATATATGATCATAAAATAAAAATCCACCTCCTTCCAGGTAAATTGTACTAAGCTATTCCAGACAGGTCAGAAGCACATATTTTCCTTAACAAACTTCCAGGACAATAATTCTGAAACTCGCTCAGGCATCCATTCCATGCTTACTGTATCTTCTGCTTTATATTACTGAGTATATTTCTTGCAGTTCCTTACTGGAACTGACAAAAAATGCTTTCCCCCTCCCACATTCTCCCAGCCTCAGGAGAACAAGGCTAATTTGCCTCTCAGCCCTTATTCCTTAAACAAATCAGTCCCCATTTGATTAAACTCTCTTAGTGAACACAACCTTAGCACCAGTGTTAAACACAGGGCTTTCCTTTAAACAAAGGCTACAGAGAAAAACTAAGCATTTACAGGATGTCTCATCATGGAATAAGTATCAGGGAATGTTAATAAAGCCTAAATTGAAAATTCTAGAGCCTTAATCATGGGTGGACAGTATGATTCTTTAGAAACAAACTGACATTCAAAGCCATTTAATGCAAGCTCTTGCCATCCCCTCTTGGGTTTCAGGCATAATATGAGGCCGTTTTAAATCATTGTGACTAGCAAAGCTGAGCATCTTTGGAAAATTCAAAGCTGTGTTTAACACCTGAAAGGAGGTTTTTGTAGTTTTCTCCTACCATTATGGAAATAAATTTCATGTGTGCTTCATATTTTAGATACGCTTCTGATTTTATCTGATTTGGGCTATTTGCTGACAGGGCAGGGTTCTTGAATAATACAGATAACCTACTAACCAATGTGCCCGCTCCTGGGTACACAGGAAAGGAGGATGCTCACAGTACCCCCACCCCCGTCAGCTCAATAAATTTCAATTGCTCATTACAGTTCCAATACCTCATTGTTGCCTATATGTGAACAGCTTAAGTGAATAGGAATCAGATGGAGGGTGGGGGAGAGCACACAGAGATTTCACATAATTCCTGTTGCCAGAGAAACCATTTTCTTGCTGTCTGGGCATGCACCGAGCAGCTTAAATGAACTTGAAGCTTGGTACAGCCCTTGCTGTGACTTTAGTGAAGAAAACAAACAGAAGGAAGAAAATGCTTACAAAATAAAGCAGAATTAAGTATTAAGATGTTCTTTAAATTAGAATGGTTCTGTAGACTGGGCTCTGAAATACCTTGTCCCTTAAGATGCTGATGCATCTGATTACACATGTGTTCCAGCCCTTCACTTCTATTTCTCTTTTTCTGACATGTCTATGACATGTCTTCATATGTGTTTTTATACATTATGCATATTTACACAAGAATGCTCTCTTTTTTTCTTCTTTGCTCCCCCCACTGTCCCCCAGCACACGTCACACAACTGTGCCCTGTTTAAAACGAGGGAAACTTTTCCTGGGATGGGAAAGGGAGAGAATGTGGCCGTGACATGGTCTGCTTTCCAAAGCTGAAAAGAAATGATAGAGAATGTGGAAGCATAAGGACAATGCAAACTATGAATTTTCCACTTGTTTATGTTACACTTGGGTTTTTTTGATGAAGATGGTTTCTAAATGAAAGTTAGACAATCAGTTAAGAATATATGAGATGAGGGGTAAGGAAGGGACAGGGGAGGGGAGGGGGGATGATGGGTGGAGGGAGGGTAATTGGTGGGGCCATACCTACGGCACATCTTAGAAGGGTATAGGTGAAACTTCCTAAATGCAGAATATAAATGTCTGAACATAACAACTAAGAAAATGCCATGAAGACTATGTTAACCAGTTTGATGAAAATATTTCAAATGGTATATAAAACCAGCACATTGTACCCCATGATTGCATTAAAGTACACAGCTATGAATTAATTAAAAAATATATGGGATGAAATGTTTTAAATGCATGATTCCCCATTTCCACACACTGTAAATGTACAAAGTACATACTGATTAAACATATTCTTTTCCTGAGAGTATTGAAGGAAACCAAATAGTAGTAGGTTTTATAAGAAAATTATTGGTTATTCATTTATTTATTATATTTATGACAGCTCTGAAAAAATCTATTGCAGGATTTGAAAATTTCTCTTGTCTTAAAAATTTACTTGTATCAGGGTTTCACAAGGGTTTTGTCTTCTTGTCCTTTTGGAAAAGAGATAATTGGCAAATCTTTGACACAGGTACATGGTTTTCATCAAAGTGACTGTGCCATTGATTGTCTTTCTCCCTCTACCCTGCCATCCCTGGTTCCAACAATCACACCAGAACTGCAGCCATATCCTATTGAATTCTACAACTGCAGTGCCAAGAGCAGAATCTGGTTCATATAGGTATACAAAAACATTTATTAAAGTGAACGAATGAATGAATGAACCAGCATTTTAGTCCAAAAGAATAAATATTATGCTCAAGATAACATTATAAGTTAGGAGTAAATAGATAATAAAATTCAAGGTTCCATATTGCCAGAGCATATTGATCACTGAACACATTTCACATTTATGAAATAAGAAAATCATGGGCTTTCAAACATAGTATCACATTTCCAAAAGCACATTTTGAGGGGGTGGAATATTAAGGAAACCATTTTGGTTCTCCTTTTGATTCTTCCTGATTACAGGTCTAATGGTTTTTCTTTTTCTCTGTAAATTCCCATTGTAGAATGTTGCACTGCTAAATCTCTGCCTGCTCAATTACTACATGCTAATTTCACTTGCCCTGGGGATACGGCCTAATTTAGATTCATTTTTAATGGCCCATCTTCTTTTGGCCAACACAGGTAGAAAATTCGCTGATAGGTTTTAGAGCACTCACTCTAAAATGATTTAGATTTTTTTTTTGTTTTGTCATTTATTTTGTCTTAGAAAAGATGGAAGATTTAAATTCTATTTTTTATTGTTATGTTTTCTTCTGCTTTTTCCTTCTTTAAATCTCTTCTTTTGTTCATCAGTTAAACAGATCACAGTAGAAGCTATTAAAATCCCCCTGTAATAATGTTATTACTCATCATTATTGAATGTAGATCTTGACATTCAGTATGATAGTTGGATTCTGGCCTTGCCAGTGAAAATACACATCACCCCCCCTTTACTCTTTCATATGTCTTGATCAAGCTCTAATGCTTACTAAGTTCTCAGTTCAAATTTCAATGGAGGGTACTGCGTTTTGTCATGCAACCTCTCCCCCAGTTTGTTTCATAGATGAAAATGCAAACATATTACAGGCTTAGCTTGCACTGGGAATCTCTGCCCTCTTGTGTTAGATCTTTTCAGTATAAATGCAATTGACAGAGGTGTCTATTATAAGCTATTTGTTATACAATCTTTATAAATAGCTCTCATCATGTATAAGACAAGTCTAAATTTGTTTGAAAATAGCTTCTGAAGATACCCTGCTGTGGCTTCCTCAGGGTGCCAGGCTGGCATTCAGTGGGGGAGTCAGACAGAGCAAACTTCATCTAGTCATCCTTCCATCAGCTTGACATGATGTGCATCACACCCAACTGGAATGAGTCACTGCAATTGGGAACATGGCTCAGAGATAATCATTTACAGCTAAGCAATATTTAGCCATATGCTATATCCTCTGCAGGAAATCTTGTTTCAATTCTTTTGGGGGGATGTCCTGCCTTGCTACTTTGGTTGATATTTCCGTCAATTCTGTTTCTTTTAGCTTTAACTTGGCCTGCAGTCCAGCTGAGGAAAGTCTTAAAACTCAAACTTGCAATTGCCTGTCTTCTCTAAAGACTAGTGTGTACAAGAAAGATAGAAAGCTTAGGACCTTTCTGGTCCTTAGTTCATACTTTCATTCAAATGCAAGTTCAAAAATACATTTCAAAGTCAAATATAAATAGTTTTTGGATTATCCACCATTTTGGATTATACACACCACTGCTCTTCATTACTGCAGGTAATTAAGAGCAACTTTTTGAAATGAAAAAATATTCCCTTAAATACCAACCCTCTCTTCTATCATACTTTCCCAAGAACTTTAATATGTGAAGCTGATTGTAATTCCACCTTCGTTTTTTACTAAGTCTCTGGAGGAGATATTCAGAAGCAGTAGTATCCTACAAGGTACTTAGGAGAGTGGTAAGAAGAGAAGCTGGGACCTGAATAATGAGGCCTACATAAACAGTCCTTGAGAGTGGAGATTTTTCAATACAATATTTCCAAGGGTCATATCCAAAAACATAGCTTTAAGGGAGGAAAACAAAGAACAAAATAAAAATCATCTAGCAAATATATAGACGTGACAAAATAATACAGCAAAAGCAGATTGTACAGATGATGTAAGTGACACATTGCATTCTACCTCAAATTTCACTGATAAACTAAATATCGCAAAACCATCCTTTCCAGATAATATGATCCCCTCCTTGCAAACTTTTATTCCTACATGCATTTCTAACGTTGCTTTATTTTTACTGTTACTGTTACCTGCAGTCTTGTGCAGCTGTCTGCTTGTCTCTGCACCTCTTCAGTCTGAGATGTGGTGGGATGCTCATTCTGACCACCCTCAGCACTAGCACAGCTCCCCCTACCCCCGAACAGGCAATGAATGTTTCCTCTGTTGAACTTACTTAATTGTACACATAACCTTCAATGAAATAAAATTTCACCACATATATTTCCTGTGAACTTCATATCACTAAGCATTTTACTTTGTGTGTGTGTGTTTTTTTTTCTTTTTTTTTTTTAAGACAGTCTTATTCTGTTGCCCAGGCTAGCGTATTGTCAATATGTTCTTGATAGCTGGCAACAGCATTAACTTTGGATTTAGTTACCGTTCTTATATTTAGGTTCCTTTGGTAATAAACACCAGTTTTGTAGAATATAGGTGAAACCCTTTGAAATTACTGTGAACTGAGAAATCATATGACTATGACTATGTCAAAAGATTTTCACACTTTTGATATTCAAGAGCTATATATGTTTTTGTGTCAGTGGCATTTAATTATTCCATTGGTAATAACAATTCTGCAATTTGTAAGCATTTCCCTCTGTGGAGTGAGATCCCAATTCCCATCTCCCTTTGGTCACTGAGGTTCTTCCATAGGGTGCTGTAACATCTTTTGCAGCACTCAGCCATCCTGAGGAGTGCGGGTGGCATTATTATACCTAATCGTGGACAGATAACAACTTCAGAGTGAGTCATTCAGAGATTAAACTTGCTTCTTCTTTGTTACATCATACTTCAGCCCTCTAAGAATGAGTTGAGAGTCACATTCTTTGGTGGGGAAATAGAGCACGATTTGGTGCCCATTACCTAGTCCCTCTCCCCAAACACAGGGTCCTGTGTGCACCTGTTCTAAGACCTGGAAAACTTCAAGGTGCTTGACTCAAACAGAATTGCGTGGAGAAGGAAAATTTTAAATTAGAAAGGGTCCTGATTTAGATGGTTGTCTAGCTATGTGAGTTTGGACTAGATTCTAACTTCTCTGAATTTTAGTTTCTTCTTTTATAAAATGTGTGTGATTTTACTGCCTGTGAATGTTAAATAACGTAATATGAACTTAGTATGTACTAATATGTACTTAATAACAGAAATACCCATTTTGTTAGCAATAGTTATTTAGCATGCAGGCACTGTCATAAAGATCCCTGTTGAGGGCTGGGTCACTGTCCTGTATATGTGGATAACTTAGAAAGTTCTTTTTGAAACTTTGATGATTTCTGGGTTTGTGATCCAAAAGAGTCATGAAAATACTGTGTTCATCTGGTTGGGTTCAGGATTAACAAAAGAGAAGCCTGTGTTATAGACTCAATACTGGAAAGTAATAAGGAAGTATGTGTTTGATCTGTGATGCAAGAAACTTGGACTAGGGACAAAAGTTGACACTAAAAGTTCATGTATAAAAGCTGGAACCAAGCACAGATGATGCCAAGAGATATAGCTGAGAACATGACCTGAAGATGAGGGATCAGGAGAAATAGCTACGGCATAAACTTGCAGAAATTTTGCTGGGAAACCAACCATCTTTTATAGAGCCTATTTTTAAGTCAGTACCTAAGAGACTCGTTGATGACTGAGACAGTAAATGTAATTTGTACTGTGTGATAGCTTGTTTGAGGCTCAGTATAGTTGAAGAATAAATGTGAACTAAAGTGATGGCCACAGACATGGGAAAAGTCTAATGAATACTTTAATAGTGAAACAAAGACCAGGAAGTTGACCCAGATCAGGGATGTCTGGGAAGACTTCCTGTCTGTTAGGGGCCACATTGCAGATGGGTATTGAAGGACCTTCTTTGAGAAGAAGGTGGTAAAGGGCATTCCCGTGGAGATGGTCATTTACAGAGGCACAAAGCCCAATGACAGGGATCTTGTCTAGTTGAAGCATGAGGGGTGTGTGAGTATGTTTGTGTGTGTGTACACGTGTGTGTGTTATAGGAAGAGAAAGGGAGGCCTAGGGTATTATAAGGAAAAATGGAGCTGGAAGGTCAGAAAGGGTCCATTTCTCTAGCAGCCATTCTCAACCTGTGGGCCATGACCCCCTCGTAACAATGAAAGTATACCGTGGCATTAGGAAAGTTGAGAACCCCTGCGGAGGTTCGTATATCGTGGCTAAGATGTGCGATTTTATTCTGAAAGCGGCAAGGCATTTTAACAGATAGTGACATGACCCAGTTTATAGTTTCCAAAGATCAATTTGTTGAGAGTATGGAGAGTGGACTAGAAGGGAAGCGTTAAGCATATTTTATAGAAGTCCAAATAGAGATGGTGAGTACTTCACTAGCATGCTGATAGAGATGGAGGGAAGGAGGCAGATTGGGGAGAAGTTTATAATAGGTAAGAGTTTGACCCAGTAAATTTATGAAAAGTAAAATATTAGAGTTAGAAGAAAAAGGAATGTGGTTTAAAGCACTTTAAAAGAGTATTACCAAGTCAAAGTATTTGTGCCCAGTTTGGAGTGATTGACACCTGGCCCTGGTTACTGCTTATGAGATGTGCGCTGTGCTCCTTCATGAGATGGAGTTAAGAAAACCCATGTGAAAGTGTGATGTGAGGGTGAGCTAGCCAATGTACAAATGGCTCATCACTTGAGAGACACTCAAGAAATACCAGTTATTGTTAATAGTAATCAAGATATACTTAACAAACTATAGAGGGCTTGTGTTTAAAGACACTTCATCAAACAACTTTTTCTACACACATTTTCCCATTAAGTCCCCAGTGGGCTGTATGACATACAGGATGGAATAAATTAACACATGTAAAATGCTTAGAAGAATACCAGGTGCACAGTAAGCACCATCTTCATTACTATAAATACATTAGTAAGTAATGAAATAAGCAAATGTCTAATCATTCACTGTGAATTCTTGGTCTACTCTGTCATGGTGAGAAGTCAGAAAAGGCTCTGAGTTCTGCTTGAAAGATGATAGCTTCAAAATTAGAATTTCATTGGGAACCTAAACCTCTGGTAAAGTTTGCTTCTCAGTGAATAAACCTTAAAGTGGGTAAAGGTTGTAATTTCTTTTCTTTGAGCTGTATCAGCCTGAGTTTTAGGAATGCTTTCCAGTCTTTTCAAAGAAACCCAGTTGAGTATGAACTCACTGAAATGAAGAAATTTTTAGTTATAGCACAGATCCACGATGACATTTATGACTATTAAATAAGAACCGAATTATCAACTTTAAGCCTTGTCAATCCCCATCAGTGAAAAATATGCATAAAACTTATTCAATTCTTTCAAATTCTGCTTCAGTCTAACATACAGCAATGTATTACTTCATCTTGGTAAACCTTCAGTGATGCATTGTATGGTGGATATAGATTAATATTATAAAGGGAAACAGTCTATCTCTTATGATTTTAAGAGATGAACCTTTGCTTGAATTTTACTTCAAATTGTTATTTTTCCATTTTCGTATTTTAGAAGTATCTCATGTCAGACTGTTTTAAGCTCTAAGGTTAAGGCTAAGGTATTTGCGAGAGTGAAATCAGGATAGAGATTGCTTTTGCCAAATAGTAATGAAATCTAGGTATGCAAAAACAAGATTATGTCATTAAAGCAATAATAAACACAAGAAGATATTAGAAACCAGATGGAAATTCAAATAGGAGAATCTATAATGGGAAATAAGAATGCAAATCACCCAGAGTAGAGTTTTTGCATATTTAAATGTAGTTGTTTTGTCATAAAAAGACATACACATAAAATACAATCTGTTAAACTATTTATATCTGAATCATAAAAATTTCTAAGTAAAGGAATAACAATGTTTATTTGAGAATAGAGTCTATAGGTGTTATTGATAATTTTAGAATGAGTATTAAGTATAAAGTTTTGAGTAGTGTCAGGTGTAACTTAGCAATGTTTTATAGTCAGAGAGTTTAATCACACTAAAAACCATAGTTAGGCAAAGCCAATAAGTATGATGTCAAATTCAGCTTTCTAGCTTATTTTGGAGAATGTTTCTATTAATCACTCATCGCTCATTAAATGTTAGATTTTAGAAAATCTCAGTGATTCTATATATACTTTATTTCTTTTTTTGATTTTCAAAATATTACAAGGGTACAAATATTTATTATTACATGGATCGCTTTTATTATGCCCGAGTGAGGCCGGTAAGTGTGCCCATCGTTCAGAGAGTGTCTGTTGTACTTGTTAGGTTGGGTTTTGCCCAATTCCTTCTGTCTTCTCCACACTGCTTGGTTTCCACTGACTTTTACTTATCTTTGTGCACAGATGTGATCATCAGTTAGTTCCAATTTAATAACAAATACACGTGGTTGTGTTTCTGTTCCTGAGATACTTCTCTTAGGATAATGGTCTTTGTTTCCATCCAAATTATTGCAGTAGAATTAATTTATTCATTTTTATGTCTGAGTGGTATTCCATGTATACATATACCACATTTTGTTAATCCATTCATGAATTGGTGGGCACTTGAGTTGACTCCACATGTTGGCAATTATGAATTGTGCTTCAATAAACACTTGAGCACACATGTCTTTTTTATAAAATGACTTCTTTTTCTTTGGGGAGATACCAAGTAATGGGCTTGCTATATCAAATAGTCTATTTTTAGTTCTTTGAGGAATCTCCATACTGTTTTCCGTAGAGGCTGTATTAATTTGCAATCCTAACATTGGTGTATAAGCTAACTTTTATGCATCCACACCAGCACCAATTGGTTTTGGACTTTTTTTGTTGTTGTTGTTGTGACTGTTGAATTTATTTTTTATTAATTTTCAAATTAAATCATAGCTGTGTACATAATGCAATCATTGGGTACAATGTGCTGATTTTATATACAATTTGAAATATTTTCATCAAACTAGTTATTATAGCCTTCATGGCATTTTTTAGTTATTGCATTAAAATATTTATATTCTAAATTTACATTTAGTAAATTTCACATGTACCCTTATAAGATGCACCATAGGTGTAGTCCCACCAATTACCCTCCCTCCCATCCTTCTTCTTCCCCTTTCTCTCTCCTTTCCTCATATTCTTGGGCTATAACTGGGTTATAGATTTCATATGAAAGTTATAAATTGGTTTGAATGTACAGCTGAGTGCATTGGATACTTTTTGTTCCATTCTTGAGATACTTTGCTAAGAAGAATATGTTCCAACTCCAACTATGTAAACATGAAGGAAGTCAAGTCTCCATCTTTTTTCAAAACTGCATAATATTCCATGGTGTACATATACCACAATTTATTAATCCATTTGTGGGTCAATGAGCACTTGGGCTTCTTTCATGACTTAGAAATTATGAATTGGGCTGCAATAAACATTCTGGTACAAATATCTTTGTTATAATGTGATTTTTGGTCTCCTGGATAATTATCTAGTAGAGGAATTGTAGGATCGAATGGCAGGTCTATTTTTAGATCCCTAAGTATTCTCCAAACATCTTCCCAAAAGGAATGTATTAGTTTGCCTTCCCACCAGCAATGTAGAAGTATTCCCTTTTCTCCACATCCATGCCAACGTTTCTGGTTTGGGATTTTGTCATGTGGGCTGATCTTACTGCAGTTAGGTGATATGTCAAAGTAGTTTTGATTTGTCTTTCTCTGATGATTAAGGATGGTGAGCATTTTTTCATGTGTCTGTAGGCCGTGCACCTGTCTTCTTCAGAGTAGTTTCTCTTCAAGTCCCTTGCCCAACCTGAGATGGGATCACTTGTTCTTTTCTTGCTAATACGTTTGAGTTCTCTGTGGATTCTGGTTATTAAACCTTTGTCGGAGGCATAACCTGCAAATATCTTCTCCCATTCGGAGGGCTGACTGCTTGCTTTCCTTACTATGTTCTTGACTGTGCAGAAGCTTTTTAGCTTGATCAGGTCCCAATAGTATATTTTTGATGCTGCTTCAATTGCCTGGGGAGTCCTCATAAAATATTCACCCAGGCTGATTTCTTCAAGTGTTTTCCCTGTACTTCCTTCTAGTATTTTTATAGTTTCCTGTCTTAAGTTTAAATCTTTAATCCAGTGAGAGTCTATCTTAGTTAATGGTGAAAGGTGTGGGTCCAATTTCAGTCTTCTACAGGGTCGCCAGCCAGTTCACCCCGCATCATTTGTTAAATAGGGAATCTTTTTGCCACTGAATGTTTTTAATTGGCTGTCAAAGATTAAATAATAATAGGTAGCTGGGTTCATCTCTTGGTTCTCTATTCTGTTCCATACATCTACCTCTCTATTTTTGTGCCAGTACCATGCTGTTTTGATCACTGTCGATTTATAGTATAGTCTGAGGTCTAGTAGAGTGATTTTTCCTGCTTCGTTTTTATTTCTGAGTAACGTGTTGGCTATTCGAGGTTTTTTCTGATTTCATATAAAATGAAGTATTATTTTTTTCAAGATCTTTAAAGTATGACAGTGGAGCTTTAATAGGAATTGCATCAAAATTGTATATTGCTTTGGGTAGTATGGACATTTTAACAATGTTGATTTTTCTCAGCCATGAGCATGGTATGTTTTTCCATTTTTTAACATCTTCAGCTATTTCTTTTCTTAGGGTTTCATAGTTCTCTTTCACATCCTTTGTTAGGTAACCTCCCAAATCTTCTTTGGCACTACTATGAATGGAATAGAGTCCCTGACTGCTTTTTTCAGCTTGGCTATTGTTGGTATATATAAAGATTTATGAGTGTTGATTTTGTAACCTGAGACACTGCTGTGTTCCTTGATCACTTCTAAATGTTTTGTAGTAGAATCCCTGGTGTTTTCCAGATATACAGTCATATCATCTGAGAAGAGTTAAAGTTTAATCTCTTCTGACCCTATGTGGGTACTCTTGATTGTCTTTTCTTCCCTAACTGCAATGGCTAAAACTTCTATTACAATGTTAAAAGCAGTGGAGACAATGGGCAACCTTGCCTGATTCCTGATCTGAGTGGAAATGATTTCAATTTAATTCCATTCAATACAATATTGGCTATGGGTTTGCTGTAGATGGCCTCTATCAGTTTAAGAAATGTCCCTTCTATACCAATTTTCTTAAGTGTTTTGATCATGAAGGGATGCTGGATATTATCAAATACTTTTTCTGCATCAATTAAGATAATCATATGGTCTCTGTTTTTTAGTTTGTTTATGTGCTAAATTATATTTATAGATTTACATATATTGAACCAGCCTTGAGACCCTGGGATAAAGCCCAGTTGGTCATTGTGAATAATTTGTTTGATGTGTTGCTGGATTCTGTTTGTTGTGATCTTCTTGAATATTTTTGCATCAATGTTCATTAGTGATATTGGTCTATAATTTTATTTTCTTGTTAGGCCTTTTCCTTGTTTGGGGATCAAGGTGATGTTTGCTAATATTTATTAAGGATTTTTTGAATTTCTGAGGAATCTATTGTTATTTCATGTTTACCATTTCTGATTGATGAAATTAGAGATTTTATTTTTTTTTATTTTTTATTTTTTTGTAAGACAGAATTTATTCACAGAAAAGAATACAGAAAACATTAAGGCTCCTGGTAGAGGGAGAGAATTCTAGTGGGGAGAGAGAAGCTTTCTCTGTTTCTCTCCCAGTCTTTCCCCATCTCCTCCTTTAGGTCTTTAGTCTCAGGGTATATATAGGTGTATGGGTTCCTTGGCCAGGAAACGAATGAATACAGTCCCTTCCACCAGGGGCAAGGTGAATGAATGTATCAATGAATGGATACAGTCCTT